>RKSS01000862.1:0-14152 GCA_009829855.1 Neofusicoccum kwambonambiense | reverse complement strand
GGGGGGGGGTACGTTATCAACTCCCTTGAGTAGGGATAGTATGTGTGTTTGCTGGCCCTGCTCTGGCTACTATGGCATCCCCACGAAGCGCCGCTGACTTTCAGTTCGTATCGTTAAGATCACTCTCGCTCTTGTCGCACTGAAAGCGCTACGAAGAGAATAGCTCCTGGTGTAAGATGAGTAAATCGATGGTAGGTAGACGACAGAGACTTACTTCTATTATTTTCCTTCACCTTAAGTAAACTTATCACCAAGCTTCGCCATGTCAATACCCATAATTATTGGCTACGCCAGGAGATTCAACATGGTAAAATTAAGTGATGGAGTGCAGAGAAGTGGTTTGATTAGGCATGAGAGGCAAGCGGTATATATACCGTTTGCCTGTCAGATAGCTATACCTAATCGAGAGAGTAGTAAACAACTACGATAGAGGAATGTGATGCAAGGCTGCCACGGCCTAAGGCATGCTTGGCATCAACAGCCAAGGGGGTTGGCGGCCGCTGGGCTCATTCAGGCGCCAGGCCTCATCAAAAATGCGTCTCCACCAATAGCATTACTTTACTATAGTGATCCCTGATGACTTCTTCTGGTTTTAATGTCGTTGGCATATAATGCATCACTGCTTATTGTGAAGAGGTTCCTCTCATCAGTGCTATTTCCGTAGTAGCAGATGATGTGATTCTTAGTTCCAGCTAGGTAAAATAGAACCCGCTTGGCGAGGTGGATATGGCGCTCAGAGGGATTGCGAAGATACTCTAATAACCGTGTAGCTGTGAAGGTAATATTAGGCCGTGTGCAGACAGCAGCGAAGTTAATAGAGCCAATTATACCCTGGTAGGCCTGAATTTCCTATGCTATTGCAAGGTCCTCGTTGGGTCTAATGTCCTCACCTATAGGTAGAGGGGTTTTTGCGAAACCATCCGGCCTTCAGCTGCCGCTCCATCTTCCCACGACCACGGCGCTCAGCAGCTACAATATGTGATATCAGACCTCTACATGCTGCACTGGTATGTGCTATCTACCACTTTCGTTGGAGGTGGCACCCGCGCGCGTTTCTTTGGCCCGTCCATCTTAATGGTAGAGAAGGTTCAGCAGTGACTTGTTGGCCGTTCCATCGAACAGTGAGAACAGGGGAGATGAGAAATAGCTTCCGGGCGGTAAAACCACGCAAAAGTAAGGAAGCTGCTTCTTGCCGCACCACAGAGGACCATAAAAAAGTTACATGAATATCTAAGCAAGGTGCCGGATGAGCGCTGCTACTACCAACCTTCTACGGCAGTCAAACCACCGTCGGCCTGACCATTAGGTCTATCGTCGGCGTCATGGGAAACAGAAGCCTTTCTTCCCCCATCACGCACTACCACGACCATGTACGCTGATTCCGGTTTAATCTACGACTGCCGTTGCGTTTCATTCGTCAGCGCAGGGATTTCGGTAGCGTTTAGTGAAGATTTAGGAGAGTGATAACGGAGGTCTTAGAGAGGGCTAGGGCATATAATTATCAGTTGGTCTCGCGTCATCCAATTGCTGCATCAATAAAAACTCACTTAAGCACAACATAGTACATAGGATGTAGGGTTCACTTTCCCTAATTTACTGCTACGTGAAAAGATACCGCAAACCGACTGCAAATTGTGTAAGCAAGGTGGCATGCAACCCTCTTCGAATGAAAGCCCTAGCCCCGACAAGTGCTTATAAAGTAGAGTGGTGTAAGATATTCAAGCTTCGAGAGGCAGTGTAAGTTCCGCAAGCACCTTGTCAAGTCCGTCCTCAAAATTGTCTTCACGGGCCTTTATTACCTGTGCTACATGGGTGATCTGTTCCCAGAGAAGCTTGAGTGTGCCTTGTTGAGCCTTCGAGCGCATTTGTCGCCTCTCCGTACCGTCCAGCTTGGACTGCGCATCCCGAAGCCCGGACTGTAACGCAGCTGAAGCCTGGGGGCTTTTGGAAAAGGGTTGTGCCGATGCCATTGTAGAGAAATGGTCTAGCAGACCCTGCATAGCTTCCACCGCCTCCCTTGCAAAGCGATTGCCAGACTCAGTCCTAGTGGTGGAAGATTCGCAAAGAAGAGCAACGTGACCGACGGTAGCGCGCGCTTCCCTCAGCTCGGCGCTGAGATAGATTAGCTGCTGGCGTGCGTGCATAATCTGGCTCGGGGCGGCCTGCACGCTGCTGTTTAGTACTTGCTGCACGTTTTGGAGGAGCGCGGTAGTTTCGATGGCAACCCCGTGCTTGTGGTTGCAACAGCAAAAAATGGCGCGCCAAATCGTTGCGTTCACGCGTTTAGGAAGGTCGAGCTCGGCAATGAGAAAGACGCAGGTTACAAGCACGTGGACTCCGCAGTCATCGCCATTGGTCTGTCGGGGTACATTAGCTGCGGTGATGAACTTTCACCCTTCAGCGTCCCAGTCGAAGCCAATGCTGGAGGTGATGGCGCGGGCGGCGGATTCGGAGAAAGTAGCAGCCCAAGGTTGCGGCGGTAAAGAGTCGTATAGAGTTGCACGACGGTCGACGACATTGATATGAAGAAGTACCCAATGCTTCCGCAAAGGCTGGTGTAAGGGCACGAGCACCGCCTTCTGGCTGTCTTTCGGTCGGAACCGATGGGACTGGGACCAGCCGTCCCAGGATGCTGGGGTTTTGATCTCGATTACGCGGACTCCATCCAGCGCAAAAACGTTGAGTAGCAGCTTAATGGCCTCATCCCCGATCCAATGGCCATCCTGCAGCTGCGTTAGCACGCAATCCGAGAGAGGTACGTCGTCATCTAGCGCATGGCATGGATTATTGCCGTCATGCTGAGCACTAGTATCCTCCATCGCGGTCAGATCAACATGCATTGAAGATGCGGGGGCCAAGAGGGATTTTGGCGGAGCTGGGGGCAAGTTCTGCCTACCATGTGTGGACGGTGTGAAGGCTAGGAAGGATTTTGGCGGAGCTGGGAGCAAGTTCTGACCGCCATCGTTGGCCGCTAGCACCGGCCACGAGGATGCACGCCGATGCCGCCTCGAAATTCTCACATACACACTATCCAGAGCCCTGGCCAGATCGTTGTCGTTGTTAGAGAGATCTTCCTGCGCATCGAGAAGGCCCTCGCTGGTGTCACTGACGAGATCACCCGCATCGGCTAAAAAGCCAGGATTATCGCTGTATTCATCATCGCTGTGTCCGTCGCTACGAGCTTGCTCGATGCTGAAGCTTTCGGAGCGCTGCCCTGGAGACTCGGGCGGCTCGAGGGATCAAATGGCGGCTGGTGGAGATTTCGGAAGCCGGGGCCTGAGGGAGACGTTGCCGTTTCGGCTGTCGGCCTAGCGGGGAGTTGGGACCTGAGTCTTCTTCCAAAGATTCGGTAGTGGCCTGCTTGTTGTTCGCCTTGCGCTTCACTCTGGGTATCGGGATGAGACCAAGCTGGGCCATGGCGTCGCGGGGGTCCTGCGCAGTCCACGCGCGCCGGCGCGGAACGCGTTGGCGGCCACTGTGGTTTTCGCTGCGTTCGTTCATGGCCGTCTCCAGTGCTGCAAGCGCCTGCTGCCATGCGATGTTATGCTCCTTGGCGCGCCTGGAGAAGTCGCGCAGCTCAAGTAGTAACTTGCGCGACATTAAGCCTTCGTCTCCAAACGTCTCGTTCAGCAGGTTGATGTCGAGCTTCCACGGACACTGGGCCAGTTCCTCGACCGCCGAAGCGGGATAGCCCACCGTGGCGTGTGCGATAGCAACAACGTGGTAGACGTCTTCGGAGATAAAGTCGATGGCTTGGAGGTTGTTGTCCTTGAAGAGCCGCTTGAGCGCAAAGTACTTCTCGAGGCAAGATGCCGTCGCGCCGCTGGACGGCGAAGCACTCTGCTCGAAGCTGGTTAGCTCCGCGCGGAGAGCGGGCGGGAGTCTGCGCGGCATGGTGGCGACGGCGGTGGGTGAAGTGCAGCGTCTCGCGATGGTGTTAGGGAAGGCGCGTCGCGGGCAAACAGGCAAGGGCAACGGCGGCCAAGGCTGCACGGGCCTTTCAGTGCACCTCTGGCTAGAACGGTAGCATGCATCTCTACGCAGAAGTGCCCGCTTTTTGCCAGAGTAGCATGAGTGGCATGCCGTTCTGGCGTGCAGTGCGGCGCGCCGCGCCGCGTTCTCCGTGTTCTGCTCTCTTGCTTGGCTCACTCACTTCCATCATTGATAAGAAAACCAGCGGCGTCTTACTTTTACTGCTCAATAAGTATCTTGTCTCGTGTGACTACGGCGCCGCAGTATTGAGTGATATTGAATCTATAGCGCTGAAGCAGTTCTGCAACGGACCTAACGTTATTAACCGGCCCTTCGAGCTTACCGAATGGGCTAGCGATAAGCAGCGCTCGTCTCCTACTTCTTAGTTGCTATAAATCTATAGTCAAGCTAATTCAGACGCCTCTCGACTTCTACTAATATTTGAGATAGCCTCTAAATTAGTCATACTCAATAGAATCTAACGTCTAACTTTTAAGGCGTGGGATTGACCAGGTATAGTCTAGAAGCCGTGATTATTAAGCTCAACGCTGAAATTCGAACCTCAAGACCTTTCCAAACGGACTTAGTCTGGCACTCCTATACACGAAACGAACCCGCCGAAGTCGCATCTCAAGGAAGTGTTTAGAAAAGAATTGTGACGTATTAGAATTTACTAGAGGCGCTCAGACATTGACGGACTCAGCCGCCCTTCTGCAGAAAAAAAGCCACCGTTTTTGAGAGATAAATAGAGCTTCGACGTGGCCCCGAGAGTTCTAGAAAAAGTGAATTCATTCCCCCTTTCTCTTCTAGCTTATACCGCAGCACCTACACAACAAAGAATACTATTAAAAGAAGGCAAACTACTCTGAGAGAATCAAAGTCTGAAGCAGTAACGGATAAAAGTGTTCAAACGGAAAAGAAAGATACGCCGGCTAATTAGCGAAGCTCAAGCTGACGTTGAGAGGGGACACTTTTAGGCTCAAACAGTTTTGCGACATCCTTCGGTTTCGTTTCTCGTACGGCCTGAGCCGACATGTCTGCCAAGCGGATATGAGTAGTGTGACCTGCCTCTATACCTTTCTCTATTCCGTATTCCAAAGGGTTCGGTCCAAGAAGGCTGCTTCCTTTAATGTTTCGCAGCTCAGGGCGCATAATGAAGAACCATTCGCCGAGGAATTTGACGAGCGTCTCGGTGAATCCGAAGAATCTAAAGTAAATCAGCGTTGTTGACATGAAGGGCTTATATAGCGTACTCCTGGCTTGATATGGGCTTGGACAGCTGTCTGTCCTGTTCTGGTGGCTCAAAGCCCATTAGATCGAGCGATGGAATCGAACCTTGCTGTTCATAAAGAGGAAGTAAGGACAATAGCCTTGGGTCTTTCCAGGCCTGGCTCTCGCCGGGAGCGAGGAGCAAAGCCAAACGTTTCCCCTCTCGAACATAGACGTTTAGCTCAGCACGCACAGTGTTCAAGTCGCGCGAGTTCACGGAGGAGATATTCCTCGCTATTTCCTCCCTGACTATGCCATTTGCTGGAGTGGATTTGGGTTTAGGCGAGCCTCCGCTGTGAGCCAAAGGGCTACTTTCAGACGTTGGTGCACATTGACGCCCGTTTCTGGGACCAGTTTTCTGGCGTTTCACCGCCTTGTCTCTTTCATTGTGGGCCACTTTCATGGTTTTTGACCTTGCCTTCACCAAAAAGTTGAACGTCTCGTGGTAGTCAAGTTTGCTGAGTAAGGCACAGTAGTGTGCATAAAAGGAGACTCGGTCGTAGCCTACAATTGTGGAATGGAGTTCTGCCAGCTCTTTCGCGTTCCCGTGTACTTTTAAATGCTTTGCTGGGAGTTCTTTTGTGAGTGAAAGCACCTCCTTGACCTGGAGAAGACAGTTCGAGTTCGCCACTTCACAAACCCACTGCAAGGCTCTCAGCACGGTTGACACATTAGCGTCCGGACACGCCTCAAAGGCCTTGACAAGGCCTAGGCTATTGAAACCTTTCTTGTCTGCGGCGCGAACGATGCAGGCTTTCCACTTCTCGGCGAGCGGCAGAGACGTTCTCTCCGAACTGACTCGTGAGGGTTGCGGTCTTTTCAGCTTAAGGGCGGACTTCCTAACCGTATCTGGAGTTCTCTTAGGAGAGTCGGAAAGTGGATATGGCCGCTTTTTGCTCCGCAGCTGACCAAATACGCCCTCTTTGGTGTGGATGGAGGCACACCAGGTTAAGATAGAATTGAGATACGATGCTCGCATCTCGTCCAGTCGCGCAGCTAATTCCTCAGGCTTTGTGTGGGCAGGAACTTCCATGGCTCTTTTGGGGTACATGAACGCTTCGGCTCGCATGATGACGGCTATTCCACAGTTATGAGTGTCCGAATACCCTTCTACAGGGTACAGCTGAAGGAAATTAGCAATAAAAAATTCAGCGGGAGAGGGCCCATAGCTTACCTGTTGGATTCGCGGTGGCTTCCATTCGATTTCATCGTTCGACGATCCTTGGGCGACACGGTAAGCGTTGACAAACACACCGGTGTTGCGGGCTATGGTCCGAGCCGCGAGCTCCAATCCTCCCTTCGCGCCGAAGAAATTGATTTTTTTGTCCAGAAAATCGACAATGATGAGGACCCAGTGGTTGCCGGAGCCTCGTGCAGGTTGCTTGAGAGAGTGGTCCTCGACGTTATACACGATGAACAGATGGGTGGAGTCCATGTCGTGTACTAGCTGCGGTGAACTGGATCCTAATTCCTCACCTGTGTGTTCCTCGGAGAGAGCCGAAGATTGGAATCCTCGAATCGCCCAGGATGCGATTAAAGGTTCGGTCTTGTCAGGTAGAATGATATCCAAAGCTTTTTTTATGCCAATATCGTTAAGCTTTCGGCCGGGGCGGAAACGGTCCAAATCACCCTCCGAAATCTCGAGTACGGACTGATACTGGCATGTACGTTCGACAAGACTGTCTATCCTCTCTTTCAGACTCATCTTCACCTCACGTGAGGGGACGACGGGGGCGAGTCCCAATGGCAGCTTGACGGAATCCACAGTGTGGTCGTTGGGTTCGTCTTTCAGTCGTAGAGGCGCCTCGGCGCTGCCGTTGCCAAATGTAGCTTGATGCCCTTCTTGAGTAGACGCACTGTTAGCGGAGACCAAGTTCGTCTTCGAGGCTGGCCCGCCAACCGTGTCGTCGACAACATCGCTGCTTGCTGGCTGCCCACGTCCGTCTGTTGTTCCATCATACGGTAGCTCACTACGTAAAGCATCATCTATAACATCTTTGACCGTTTTATCGAAGGAATCTACACTGGCATCGGCCGTGCTGCTCGAAGTTAAGCTTTCTCCGCCTTGTGACTCGTTAGACTCATCGTCAGAACCGTGGTCACCCAAACTAGGCTTGGGTTTAGGTTCTGGGCCATCGGTATTGTCGCGAACGCGAAGATCTGCCGCTGTGATCGGAACTTCACCGCTGGTACACCTCATCGTGCAAGGCCGGTAGGTTGATAGTGGCTCGGTCCAGTCGGGTTCGGCGGCAAAATTGACTGCTTCAGAAAGATTGGCGCCCGCGTTCACGACCTGGTGGTAGGTCTGCGACAACGTGACGATCATCTCGCCGGCTTTGCAGGGGACAACGTAGTAAGGTATTTCCCAGCGATCCAGAAGCTCTGGAGAGAGCAGTACATCCTGGTGACGAACAAACTGCGAGCACGGGCTGGTTCGCCCTTTGCCTTTCATCCACTCTCTAACTCTCGACTCAAACTTTTCCCGAAAGCATGGCTGCACAAAGAGCCAGACTTTGGGTGCACCCGCAAGCACAAAGTTGATGGATCCAAGGTATCCGTCCTCAACGTGCATAGCCGTACACGAGCCTCCCCCAGTGCTAAAGTACGAATACGCACTATGCACTCCAGGGATCCGGCTAGGTGTCTTGTTCAGCTGGTCGCCGCAATCCAGATACGAGTCCGGAGGCAGACCGACCGATTCCCGCCACTCCGAGGTCGAGAACGCGTCAAAGACGAAGTATGGCTTCTCGATGCCTGCTTTCGCATCGTCAATGGTAGAGCAAAACAACTTCCGGTAGTCCATCTCCCCAACATCAACGTCCAGATCGGGAGCGCGGAACTCTGGGCCGCTACTATCCTCTTTGATAAGAACTTTGCAGGCCAGTGCGTCTCCCTGGGGGAAGCTAGAGAGGCTTAGGACTTTTGACTGGATAACACCCGATGCGTTCACAGTCGATCGGCCGATCTTTGTAGGGTTAATGCTCTGCATGACATCTTCTTGAATGGTGCACTTAAAAAAGCCAAGCTCTTTGTGCTCGGCCCAGTCTTTCATGGCTTGGAAGATGGTAGGAACAGTGCGCTTCCAGAGCTGTGCTGCCCCAAATTCGACTGCGCCATTATAGCAACACTGCGATGGAGAAACTTGATGCATGTTATGTACGATTTCCTGGCCGAGGTCGGGTTTCGGCGGAGGCTCAAGCAACCGCTTCAAGTGTTTCGTCAGTCCCTTTGCAAAATCACTCAGTTTCTGCGCGCAATTGTCGATCTCGCGGGCAGTCTGTAATCCGTGTTTCGGGTTACCGATCATCGAGATAGCATCGAAAAGGTCCTAGCTAACGGTTAGTTCTGCGCACGGCCACTGGCAAGATCCTTACAAGAATTCGCGACGTGATGTCGCGCAGCTCGGTCGTCATGGTTGATAGATCGGCTCTCTGCCGTAGATGCTTGGTTTCGCGAGCCATATTGCTGTGTGATGGAGTGAGTGATTCGACGACGTGATGGAGGGCAGTGGCACGTCTTCAGAGCGCGGTCCGGGCGCTGCGGCCCTTTTAGAGCGAGGCACTCTGCTGCGCTAGTACGGTTGTAGATTAGTGTTCCGCAGGTCGCCAATGCGGGAAAACAACGACGTGTCGAACGCTAGACCTAAATCGGCGTGCGGCAGCGCGTTCAAAACATCAATTAAGCAAGAACATCACGAAAACGAACCTAAAGAGAAAGCTACAGAGAGAACAAGCAAGTCTAATAACAATGAGTCTGCGACTTAACGATCGGTCGTCGGTGACGCGCGGAATGGCTTGTGGCGACCAACCGCGAAGTCATCAACATCGGTCGCTGTTGTTCGCTGCGGCCCGCGTCGCATTCGGGCTACTAATGCCCCAGCATCAGCATACAGCTCGACAATCAAGCGCAACACCCTGTCTCCTACGCACCAGAGTGACAGCATCTTGCTGGCGTTTCGACAATTGTGCCCGTCTCGTCCTACCGTTCACCGCGCAGCACGGCCGCGCAGCTTATACGAGAGCCAATATGTCGACTCTGATATGCACCACTATTCACGTCGCTAAGCCAGCCTCCTCCATCCCGGCTGATACGTGCTCGCCCCACTGGTCCCATCATCGAGCTGGACTTCCAGCGTCAGCAGCTGTCATGCCGTTGTCCTGTCTACCATCTCAGCGACCTTCGGCAATCCGATGTGCGCATACAGACAATAAAGCTTCATACCACAACTTAGGATGTGCTGGTAGATACGCTAGAGTTATGTGAGGCCGTCGAGCGTATGATTACGGGCCTGGCGTTGAAGCACCATGCCACTGCCGTGCTGGTGGATCTCGAGCTCGACGACGTGGAATTCAGTGATGACGCTGATAGCGGGGCCTGCAGCCAAGCCAGTCCGTGCTTTTCGCCGCTGAACAACCCAGATACTAGTTCGGCGAAAAGTCCAACAGCTGGCTCATCAGATACAGATTCACCTTTCCCGATACGCTTTGCAAAAGACTCGGTAGAGACAGCCTGGATGCTACGTTGTTTTCTAGGAGGTATTGGCGCACGGTGAAGTGGCGTCTACAACTTATGCTGGTCGCTGGATGGTCTGGTGTGCTTCATGCACTGGCGTTTTAGGCATGCCATAGCAGCTCCCTCGTAGCACAAGGGCTCTAGCAAACCGCCGAGGCAGCTCGTGTGGCCATACAAGAACTAAAGGTGATTCGAGATGTGTCGCGTACAGCAATTTGAGTTGATAATGCACTAGTCGAGCATTTGGTGGCTGGAATAATCCTATACGGTCGACAGTCGCATCGGAAGAGGTAGCCCACGACGAAGGGTAGCTCGGTTTCCTTCTCCATGTACGACGGTCCATACATGCGGCGCAGCTCGTCGGCGCACTCCTCCTTGACCGCCCGCAGCAGCATCCAGGAAAACCGGTGCAGCACTAGGTAGTCGAACGACAGCTCGAGGACCTCGCCCTGCAGGGCGTTGCGCAACTTGTCGAGCAGGTCCTCCATGCTAAGTCTGCTAACGGTCTGCCGATGCGCCCGCGCCGCCTTCTCGTCCCTCGGTTTCGCGTCTTTCATGAGCCTGAACGCTTGCACCCCTTCTTCTTCTTTTTCTCCCTCTTCTCCCTCCTCCTGGTTCGAGACGTCCGGGTCCTGCTCCCACGCGCGTAGCTTGCCGAGAAGCTTCCGCAGGTCCTCGTTAGTAAAGTCAGATGTCTGCCTACCGGCCGCACCATTCATAAACCTGGTTTTAAACGCCTACGCCACCTCGGCGCCCTCTTCGAGCCCTCTCGGCCCTACTCGCGAAGGCCGCGGTCGCGCGTACTGCCTGCGGCCGGGTGCAAAGTTGGACGCGGAGTACCCATGCTGAGCATTTCTACACCAAAGGTCTATTTTTCGTTGACTCGGACAGGTACATTGGTTGTAGTAAGCGTTCGTGTTACTGCTGTGCCCTTTACGTACGAAGCCATCCTGGCGGATTTGTCGAGCCCCCGTCCCACCACAAGGTCTACCTCAACTGGCGGCCACCGGACGTAGACTTTCACGACCAAGACAAGGCACGCACTCATCAGCGCGATCTCTTGAAGTCGATTATAAACACCATCAGGAGGGACACACTGCTCCAAATACCAGGCAGTCCGTCTAGATGGCACCCCGACTCCACTACTGGTATCTCTTGTTCGAATAGGTCTGTTCGCAGACAACCTGTAGACGAGGGAGTTAACCGGGAACAATCCAACGAGGATGCAGCTCTGGTCACATCGCTGGTCCTATCGTACATGAGGCGCCCGCGCAGCATCATCCTCGCCGTTATCTCTGCCAAGAGCGACTTCGCTCTCCAAAAGGTCACCAAATACGCACGGGAGCTGGACCCACGGGGAAGCCGGACCCTGGGCCTCATCACGAAGCCGGATACTCTGGACCAAGGCTCAGACAGCGAGCGGGCCTACGTCGAGCTCGCTCGGAGCAGAGATGTCAAATTTCGGCTGGGCTGGCACGTGCTACGCAACAGGGACTTTGCGATGAGGAACGTCTCCTCTGCCCAACGAGACGAAACCGAGACTGAATTCTTTTCACGGGGCGTCTGGACCGCACTCGATCCTACGCAACTTGGCGTCGCCGCTTTGCGTCCTCGGTTGAGCCACGTACTCAAGGATCAGATCCTTCTCCAGCTACCAAGTTTGCTTAAAGACATCGAGGTGGGGATCGATGATTGCGAGGGTGGACTTGAGAAACTAGGTACTCCAAGAGAGTCTCTCTCCGATCAACGCCGATACCTACTTCACATCAGCCACGATTTCTCCAACATTCTCAGAGCGGCGGTAGATGGGATGTACGGGGACGCGTTTTTCGGGGTCGCAGTGACCCCCAGCGGTTACCGGAAGCGACTACGCGCGGTTGTTCAGAATACGCTTGCCGGGTTCTCGGAAGAGATGCGCCGCGAGGGACACGCGAAGGAAATTGTCGAAAGGGCTTCCGAACACAGCCCCCGGCAAGTCTCTCGGTCACAGTACATC
This sequence comes from Neofusicoccum kwambonambiense, assembly GCA_009829855.1. Taxonomy (NCBI): domain Eukaryota; kingdom Fungi; phylum Ascomycota; class Dothideomycetes; order Botryosphaeriales; family Botryosphaeriaceae; genus Neofusicoccum; species Neofusicoccum kwambonambiense. The sequence goes on along the minus strand of RKSS01000862.1, from coordinate 2,403 downwards.
GACGAGGTTAGAACCTTGATGGAGAGGAGCCGGGGCCGCGAGCTTGCAGGTACTTTCAACCCTCTCATCATTGGCGAGTTATTTAGCGAGCAGTGCAGACCATGGAAGGGCCTGGTCGACGGATTCACCCAACGCATCGTAGATGCAGCCCGCTACACGGTCAACGCCGCGCTCCAGTACGTTGCCGATGAGCGCACCTCGGGAGAGCTTCTTCGGGAGATCATCAACCCTGAGATGGATCGGCTCAATCAAAAACTGGAGCAAAAGGTCACCGAGATTCTGGAGCCGCATCATTCCGGGCATCCCATCACGTACAACCATTACTTGACAGAAAACGTGCAGAAGGCGCGGGCCGAAAGACGGAAACGTGACCTCGAGAAACGTTCGAAGCATTTTTTTGGTTCTGATTACCAATCGAAGGGTTCTTTGAACTATAACTTCGAAATGAAGTCCTTGCTCAACGCACTCTTCGATGCCACAGAGGCTGATATGGATCTGTACGCGTGCTCAGCCGCCGTTGATATGATGCAAGCGTATTACAAGGTCAGTATCGGCTCTTCATCACAAAGTCCCTCTAGAGAACAGCGCTTGGGCCCTTCCTAACGCGAGCATGTACAATCAGGTGGCGCTTAAAAGAGTGGTAGACGACATGAGCGTCTTGGCAGTTGAGCGATGTCTCATCCGGGAGCTTCCTCTTCTGTTCTCTCCAACCACAGTGTACAATCTCGAGGACTCCACCGTCCAGAAGATCGCATCCGAGAGCCAAGAATCACTTGTTGAGCGATCACGCCTGACAGGTAAACTCAAGGTTCTAAGGAATGGCTTGCGTGATCTGAAACGTCTGGACAGGCACCATCTGTCAGATTTGAGTGAGTCTAGGAGCTCGCAGTTCGGTTCCAATGCTAATTACATGGATATTAGATGACCCACGGACAGAAATTCTCTCGCATTCGACAATCGGATACGAGATCCGTCCGAAATTGTACTGTGCGGACGGCGAACCAGAGCCTCCGTTAAATTCATCTCCACATTACGATATGTTTTCAGAGGGTGCAGGTGATGAGGTGGCTATTCCGCCACCGGAAGTTGACACTGTAGGCTTTTCCCTGGCAACCACGTCGTATGGCAGTCGAAAGAAGGTAAAGAGGTGAGGCTAGGTTTAATGTTTATGCTTGGGACTTTAGGAAAGTCCATTTTCATGCTCAACTGTCGTTACAATCTGCGCATCACCCGTTAATGTATCGCAGGGTTTGTTTATCCTAGATTTTTCTTTCTCAACAGCACGTAGTTTCAGGACAGCTTCCCTTGGCCCTGAAAATCATCTATTTGGCTAGCCAAATACACAGAGTTGGGTAGCCAAATCACACGGTCCTCAACGGGGTGGAACACCCACGAACATCAAACTCTAGCAATCTTACCACATGTTCCATTGGCACAAACTCCCACACAAGCCATTCAGTCCGGTCGGCCCTACGAAAGACCTCGGCAGAAGGGGCAGGGCACGTTGTTGCCGCGATGAACCTTTGAGTTCAAGTGCTGCCGGCAGGCTTGTAACTGTGGTGGTTATTGTGGTGGTGTCGGTGGCAGTGATGGTGAAGGCGACCAATGGTCAAGGCTGAGATGCAGCGAATGGGAGCGGAATGGAAGGACTTTCAAGAGATTTAGACAGCTACGTGGGCGGCCGGAGCCGCTCAGCAAGCCCATCGGACAGCGTGAGGATTGCATGATCTGGCAGGCTGCAGTCTGGCAATAAGAGCAAATCCTTTGTGGCACAGTAGGCGAAGACGAGGATTTAAATCCTTTTAAGCACAATACACCAAGCATCGTCCTAGCCCGCCGGGCCGGGCCGTGTGCCAAATTTGTTCCTGTCGCGGTTGAGCCGGCGGGCGAATGGTTATACCGCGACCCCCTGTCAGTCTTGCGGTATTAACCCGGAACTACCTGCGCTCCCTCACTTTATTACCGCATGCTTAATATAGGGTCGCCGTTAAACTCACCCTCGCTATAAGGTGCTCTTTCGCCGGAGTACGATGTCTAGAATACTACCACGGAAGAACAAGAATTCAAGCCAGGCCTGTACTTCTAGCTTACCCTAGCCCCCATCGCTGTCTTGGCTATGATGGCGTCGCTGGACGGCACTTCAGTGTTAGTAGCCTTACCGGCGAGTGTCATTCGCTATAGAGCACGCTTGCTGCAGTACTAACGAATATATCTAGATTATAGCCGAGCATCTTAACGGCTCCGCCATTGAGGCCTTCTGGACCGGTACAAGTTTTTTGTTCAGCTCTTCCGTCTTCTAATTGCTAATTAGTATATGTCAACCACATTGGCCCGCAAATCACGTGCTTTATTTGCTTTTTATATACACGCGTTCTTTCTTTACTTTTTGCCGCACCATACACT
>RKSS01000860.1:7676-49747 GCA_009829855.1 Neofusicoccum kwambonambiense | reverse complement strand
ATGGGCGGCAGGAGGGTTGTCAGCGGGAAGGTGGCCGAGGAGGGGTTGGCGGGCGGGTGGTTGGGTGGGGAGGGGGTGGTGAGGAGGAAGGTCAGTGGGATGGCGTAGGTGGGTGGTTGGGCGAGGAGGAAGTGGGATTGGGTTTGTGTGGCTGGGGATGCCGGGATGTGGGTTGACGGGGTTGGGGTGGGTTGCGTTCAGGTTTGGCTCGGTTGGGAGATATCTTTCACGTGTGACGTGTAGACGAAAAAGTCGTCTTTGGTTTTCTTTGGTTGTGTAATGAGGCATTTGGTATCCTCGTTGGCGTTGGTGGATTGGCGTTAGGGTTTCGATAAGCTGGGGTGGTTCGCAGGTAGTGTGTGTGGAGGTATACAATCTATTACTTGTCTGAAGTAACTACCCGTCTTTACTTAAAGTGACTGAATTTTGTAAGAGCCATGAAAGAAGGTTCAACGGATATAAACGAAAGTTATTTGTTCATATGACGAACGACGAGATCATTCCTGCAAAATGCGACTTTGCACTCGTGCGGAAGCCGTATGAGATGCCCACCATTCCACATAATCCGACCATTCGATGGTGACACCGAGAGGAAGGCCAGTCCAGGCAGAGCATTAGGCAGTGATTGATCGTGGATGGCAAGGCTCCCCTTCTTTGTCTCTACAGCGCCATTAACATGTCCAAAAACGATCTGCCGGATAGGCTTAAGGATTGGAATGGTTTTGAGTAGTTTTTGGGTTCACGCATCCCAAATTTCAATCTTACTGGTCTACAATTCCACTTTAAGTACACAGCTATCAGATGAGAAAGCAAATTCACCGAGATTGGTTGAGTTGTTTGCGCTGTGCTTGAGTGTCCCAAGCAGAGAACTTGTGTCGGCATTCCAGAGCTCCACCGTCAGAGCCTCGTTCGGTAAATAGCCCAGGCGTTCGACCAGCGTGTTGTCTGGAGCAATCTTGACTCTTTCGACACTGCGTGTTGGGTGGAAAGCTAGCTGGTTTGTTTCGCATTTGGTGTTTAAAGTCATGGCGGAAGCCCATCCAACTGGGCGAGTGGGCTCCTTTCCACCTGCCTGTTTCGGCACTTGGCTCTCCCCGCAACCGGGGTGCATTGACCCGAACAACTGCTCGTCAATACGAACGCCCGTGACGTATTTTCTGTGAGTCGTATATGTGTCTTTCGGATAGATGGATCAAGACGTTTCATGCTTTTACCATAAGGTAATTGCGGGGAAACGCCCCCGGAGCAAGGCATCCGTGTAGTTTCAAGCGAGCGGAGTTGAAACACGTCACTTAATGCACTTTCTCTCGTTGCTTAAATTCTGGACAAGACTCTGAGTTCAGAAGCCACACCACTCATTTTTCCGCCTAACTGATACCGCTTGCTTCCAGCTTTTCGAAAAATGATGGCCTTCAAGACGCTGCTCTTCTCCGCTTCATTCGGTTTACTGGTCAGTGGCCATCCGAGTAACTTTAAAATCAGGCAGGAAGGCAGTCTTCCAGCTGCATTCTTCCTCGCAGGTGACAGCACGACAGCAACTGCCGGCGGCTGGGGCGATGGTTTCCTGGCCTCTACACTCATCAACGGCGCATGGGGCACCAACTTCGCCAAGAGCGGGGCCACCACGGTGAGCTTCCGCAACGGTGGCTATTGGGACCAGACCATAGAGGCTGTCAAGAATGTCACGGCCAACGGAGAGTACACTGCTTGGGTCACCATTCAGGTATGCATGCCGAGATGAGAAGGGCAATGGATGCACTCGCAACATCGTCGAGTCTGCTGCTGACCAACGAACCAGTTCGGGCATAACGACCAGAAAGCGGAGGCCGGCATCTCACTGGAGCAATTTTCTGCCAATCTTGGAACATTTGTAGATGAAGTTCGTGCCGCAGGAGGCAACCCTGTGAGTCTTTCAGAACATCTTCTCGCACCAATATGCCACGTACGTAATTCTGACCAAACATTGTATAGATACTTGTCTCCTCTCTGTCGCGTCGCGGCTATTCAGGTGGCCGCATCGTTGAGAACCTGGCCAATGAGACCGCTGCTGCATTGGCTGTGGCGGACGAGAAGGGAGCGCTCGCCATCAACCTCAACAGAGCGTCTACTGATTATTTGAACGCCATTGGAAGTGAGGATGCATGGACTTACAACCTAACTCCCGATGACCGCACGCATCTGAATGACGCGGGAGCTGTGGTGTTTGGGAACATGGTTGCTTGGCTGCTGGACACCAGTGCTGAGGGTGATGTGTTGCGCCAGTCAACTGTCGCTGGTGAGGAGTATGTGAGTGCTTTTGAGGAGGGTGTGTACATTGCTGGATAGGAGCCAAGCTGCCCATGGTGTCGGTATATCAAGCTTAGAGAGATATTCATTGGGATGCTCTTGACGGAACAGCTGCAGCTGAGCCCCAGTCCATTTCACCCTAGTTGATGTCTAGACGCGGCAAGAGACAATAGCCCTCACGCCACCAAGAAAGTCCTTGCTTTGAGCGCGGTTGTTCAGAGAGCGGGTAGTTCTCGTGCAACGGCAGGAAGAACCCTGGACACAACGTTGGCTTGTGTTCAAGCATGGAGCAATACTTGAGACGATCGAAATATTACTCGTTGCAGGGCTCCACTACGAACAAGCATTTTCGGATGGTACCCGGCCGGCGCACGCGCCCGATGCACATCCCGCACCGCACTAACGCCCAAACGGGAAACGCTCTGTACACCCTCTGGCAGATCAACCACCTCTCGATTGCGTTGTCACAGGTCTTTTGCCACAGCTCCAGCTTGTTCCTGCAGCCCCCCTGGAGCGTCATAGGCAGTGATCTTCCAGAAACTTGCGTGATAAGATGCTGCTGTCGCGGAACACTAGGCCCATGCTCTGAGAATCCAGCCGAGAAACACCTGAGAGCACCATTACCCCTGTGAGGCCATTCCTTGACCCGTTTCAACACCGCCTGGATGCTCGGCAGAGATTGTCAGTATTACATCACTGGTGTTCATAAGACACTTCTCCACTGCGTCTCGGCGGAAATGTGGTAAAAATCTAATCGCAATTGCTTGCTACGAAATCTATTATGATTTATACATTAAAGGGACTAGCCTTTCATGTCCTCAGTAACGTAAGTCTAAGCGTGATTCAACATGTCATAACCATTCCAGCTTTCCATGCATTGCCAGAATGCAGACACACTACGCCGCGATCGCGGCAACCTTCATCTTCTTGTCCATGCCGAACTCGAACGACACCTCAGTCGTGTACATCGAGCGGCCACCCTTCTCGTCCGCTGCGTGGAAGACCATGTGCTTTCCGTCGGGGGCGACCGTCGCGCCACCGGGCGCCTTCAGGCCGGCCGTGCCCGTAATCGCGAACGGACCCGCTTTGGTGTAGGGGCCGGTCACGCTGTCGGCAAACGCGTAGCCAATGTCGTACAGGTCGGTGGAGTAGCAGTTCGAGCTGAAGAACAACACGTACTTGCCGTCCTCGGTCCGGACCAGGTTGGGAGCCTCGACCAGCGGGCCGTCGTCAACGCCCCTATCGAGGATCTGGACGGGGTCTCCGATCTTGGTGAAGCCGTCCGGGCCGACCTCCTGCAGCATGATAGGGGTGGGCACCTGGGGCGCGACCATGTTGCCGCAGAGGCCGCCGTTGCCGACGTTGTTGCCGTCGATCTTGTAGGTGACGTAGCGCTTGCCGGTGGCTGTGTCGTGGAAGCCGGACGGGTCGATGCTGCCACCCTGCTCCTCGTGGCACGCGAACGGCTCGTCCAGCGCCTGGTACGGGCCCTGGGGTGTGGCGCCCACGGCCGCGCCGACGCAGTGCCGCTTCTCGCCCTTCTGTTGCGCGGAGTAGTACAGCACATGCATGCCTAGGTCGTTGGTGCTGACGTCGGGCGCCCAGACCGCGGGCGGAGCGTTGGACCACGGCCACCGGCCATTAACGAGGTCTTTGATGGTGTCGATGAACTTGCCGGACGTGGGGAGGAAGTTCTCCGTCTCCATCTTAGGCTGTGCGGTCCAGGCGCCGGTGCGGGGCAGGGCATCCCAGTTTTCCATGACGGTCCATGACGAGAAGTCTGTCGAGGTGGCGACGCGGACGTTTTGCTTGCCGTTGTTGGTGGCAAAGGCGTACCACGTGTCTCCCACCTTCAGGATTCCGGGGTCGGCGAAATGGTCCTGGACGACCTTCTGTGTCTTGAAGTGTGGCGGCTTGAAGCCTCCGGCGGTCATGTTGGTGGGGGCCGCGTCAACGGTCATTGCGGATGCGGACAGCAGAGCTGCCGCGGCGAAACGAGTGTAGAGCATCATTGCAAGGAATGGTAGTGCTTGATTGTGTGAACGAAGGACTGTTGAGGGATTGGAGGCAGTTAATCCGTGACGACTGGGGAAGTGCTCCGGGGAGTTCTGTATTTATGGTCCAAGGTTGGCGCACTTGGTCGAAGGCTTCCAGAAGCCTTTCAGGCCTGCAATCCTTACCTTCTCCGGCAATTGGATTCTCCTGGGTGTCCAAGCGATCAACGCTTCCATGTTATTCCTGATCAACACCAAACCCCTTGGAATGCTGGTGATCGTCCCAGCTGTGGGTCCTGCTGATCGCAACCCTGGATTCACCGACACTTAACTCTCCTGAGAGTAAACCGATAATAATTAGAACTGAAACCTACTCATCACTATGAAAAACAGGTTTAGAATCATAAACGATGCAGGTGATAATGCTGCTGACGCGGTTACTTGACGTCATCTCATGTTCAAGGTGTTCTGCTGAAGCACGCGCAGTGCCACCCATATTGCGTATGTTGTACTATCAGCAAAGACCACTGTAATATTGCTGTGAGCTCTGTGCGTGGCTAGATGGGGCCGGAGCCCTACCAAACAGTTCGGACACTGGCCTCCGGGAAGGAGACCGCAGTCTGTGCAGCTCTCCAGACACCTTCTCCGCCTTCCCAAGTGCGCCTAAACTGAGTACACCAATCTTCCCCTTGCACTAATCGATCATCACGCAATCAATTAAGCAGTTGATCCATGTCCATCAGGGGACCATGGACGCGCAATGCCTTTGGATCCTGGTGGCTCCGGCGGGGAGCGGAGGAAGACCCGCTGAAAAGGCGTCTTAGCCGCACCACAGGAGCTTGAGGTCTTAGTGGCTGGAGCATGAGGGATTTACTTAATCCGGATGGCATGTCTCAGTCTGTCTTTTGCCTTCTCCGATTTAAATATGATCGACTCCCACCATCTGCCGTAGACGCTCCACATCATTCCAGAATATATCGTGCGCAAACCCGCCTATCTTCACCTTACCTTCACACAAGCTCACTCTGACCTCTGACCCTTATCGACTTACTTTCTGTGCTGTTTATCTAACCAGATATAGCATAGTAACATTTCTCATCACATTTGAGACATCCGGGAGTTTTCAATGGAGAACGCGACGACTACACATCCAACGGGTCAAGTTGATTTCATTGCATAAAGTCGTAAAAACTCAGAATTTGGTCTGGCACCTCGAGTATATGTTTCATAAAATGCTATACGCACGAGACGATCCGGAATGCTAGATGCATTTGTGTTCTTTCCCCCATATCACGTGGCTCAAGCGTAAAGAGCCCGGTCTGTCGCACACCTTCCCAGGAGACATAAGAATTACGCTCGAGCAGAGAGATTTTGAATGGTTAATATTCATACAACTTTCAAGAGAAAGAAAAACTACGGTGTCCTACTATCGCAGACAGTTCTCTACCTGCCGGTAATATCTTGCATTGTACATGCATGGCTGACTTTACTTCAGTGGAGCATTTATGCACTATGACCATTGAAGAAATCAGTTGATTATTTAGTTTGCATAATACCCACAGCAGTGCGTGATGAAACGGTGATTGGCTTAAGTAGCAAGCCTACTTGTGACGATCTTCTTTGTTTCCATTGTACAGACAAAGCACTACTGCACGGACTAATCTACAGAACTCATTGTTATTTGCTCACTCTAATTGGGGCATAGCAACCCCGCGTTGCACAAAATTAGATAAGGAGTGACTGGCTTAGTCTCATGATGGGTATGTAAACCATTACGATAATATGATGAACGTGCACAAGAGGTTTGAACTTTTCAAGAAACTAAAAAATGACAAAAAAAGGCACTGAGTCTAGTAAAGCAAGTAAATTTACTATTTACATACGTGTTGGGATTTTTGCTTGCTTTGTGGGCGCTCCGAAGGCAAATGGTTGGCAGCTATGCCCCCAGAAAGCCTTGTTCATGCAGAGCAAATCACCAAGACTGTACAAGCATGTTGTAGCCTCAATCTATCTCTTGATATGGATTGTCCATCACAGATTCTACGTCCAGCCTCGATTCTAAGTAAGGACTGCTACGTTGTCGTTACGAAAGTCATACATGCTGAATGCTGACGTCATCGTAACGGCGCGGTATGATGTACAGTGCATACATAACTTCATAAGAAATTCTCTACTCCCATGAAATGCTTCATGTAATCTTTGATTCTGCTCAAAGGAGTATGAATTATAGACAGTTTTGTTTCACTCTCTTTCTATTTTAATCAATGCGATTTAACGTTTATTATAAAGATGTTCCTTTCCCTCGAGCTTACCCACGCTGTTGGAATAGCTGCTGTCTTCATCTTACCGGCCTTATTGACGAGTGATTTCTTTGATCATTTTTGTATCATTTGAGACATTCTCGTCGATTACACGAATTGATCGATCATTGCAACCTTTTTTTCTTTTGATCATTTTGGTAGCAAATCCCAGCCCTTTAAGACTGTACCAACAGATAATATTCCAAAAAAGAAAGTTTTTTCTTTCATATCTTCCTTCGCACAGGTTTGACAAGGATACCATTATCCACGTGGTTTACGACTTTGCACTACTTGCGCTACAACTACCAAATTGGGTAAAGAGCCCGTATGGCCTATTGGAGTGTGGCTTCCATCAGCGCCGAAGCGTTCGCAGGATTCAGCCATTCAAGCCTCGCCTCGCCTCGCCTCGCCTCGCGCTTCGACTAATGCAACCACCCTGCCTAGTGTGGCCCCCACCCTCGCTCTTCCTTCCTGCGCTCCAGTGAGTCACCGTGTCAGCAACATATTATTTCGCCATCTTCCATAAAAATCGTGCAAGTCTAACCTTCAGTCCTGGTCCACCTGTCACTATGGCCGTCCAATACGACAACAACAATGAGCCATTCCTCCAACTCCCGGAGCCGCACGCCCACCTGCGTCTCACTGCACCTCGGGAGTCCGACGGCCCTGACGTGATCGAAGCCATGAACGATCGCAGCGTCTACATGAACCTTCTCAATCCTCCATTCCCTTACCTGGAGAAGGACTGGCACGAGTTCTACCCGATCTTGAGGGACCTTCAGCAGAAAGCCATGGCAGAGCTCAAAGAGGTGGAGGAGTGGAGACATGATGGCGCTGTTGGAGAGAAGAAGTGGATCGGCGCGGGCTTGCCTTTCCACTCTGTTAGGGAGGTTAACGGCGCGACCGGGGAAGAGAAATTCCTCGGGAAAATAAGCATCAGGAGAAGCGACTTCTTGTGGTTGACCGAGAATTCGGAAGAGAGGATGCGAATGAGTGACGAGAACAAAGCGCTGCCTAATGGAAACCCTAAAATTGAGTGGGAGTTGGGTTGTATGCTGCCCCTTTCCTTCCATTCTACTCCTCCTACCATCTCCGTTTTTGCGGATTGCTGAAATCTTGGCAGTCTGGCTGGTTCCTTCTGCACACGGCCGTGGAATCATGACCGCGGTTCTGCGCACGCTCATGGACACGTTCTTTGTGGGGTACATGAACGTGCAGCACTTGAACGGCGGGTTTTTTGATCACAATATTGGCAGTCGACGAGTCTTAGAGAAGTGTGGATTTGTCTTCGAAGTAGTCAAGCCGGATGTTGTTGAATTCCCGGAGAGCAAGACAGGCGTCAAGGGCAAGAAAGTCGGCCTTGGGCTGATGACTTGGACTCCTTAGCTCTATTGTCCACGAATATTTTACTTTCTTTCATTGTGTTAGGCGACATTGCAGTATGAAGAACTACCCTTCCAACCCCTAGAGTTTAGAAGGTAACCTAGCGAACGAGACTAAGATCAGCGCTTTAGAGAGACATTCACTCGACGTGAACAGAGCAGAGAATATACGTTACCAGAAAATGAGTTTTTGAATAGGATAAGGTCCCCAGATTTCTGACCCCCCATATTCAGATTCTGAACCCCCCCCTACCTAATTAGGGATTATTCACCGCAATCTCTACGTTTCCGCGCGTGATTTATAGATATCTCACCCATTTATTACGTCCAAGATGATTGACCTGACCTTACGAATACGTACTTAACGTGCTGTAGAGCAACCGTAGGCGACGCGCTGTAGAGTGGCAGGCGACGCGCTATAGAATGGTAGGTGACGCGCTGTAGAGTGATAGGCGACGCGCTGAGAGTTGTAGACTGTAAGGGTAAATTCTTTAGGCAAGTTGAGCGCTCCTTACTAAGCTACTAGTCCGGTAATACTCCGAAACTGCCTAATATGGGAGGGGGGGGGTCAGAAATCTAGCCACCTAGGATAATGGGGTTTCAATGTACTTTTCTTAAAGGTGAATGCTCCTACCCATGTCAGATCAATGCAGGTGCCTCACGATCTGCAAGTAGTTTCAATGTTGCATAAGTATTGCAATGCGACATGACGGGCTATCATCTGAACCTTCGGTACAATCATTTCCTAATAATCTTTTCAATGTCATCTAGGAGGCGGTTGCCGAGGATAACAATGTAGTACGTGTACTAAACAATGACATTATTTGGCCTGCACCATCATCAGAGAAGCACTGTTACTAGACAAAGCCGATTGTTTGTAAAACACCCATCGCAGTTAATTGAGCATTTAAGGCAAGGTAACCACATGTTCCATGTAGTATCAGCAGCAATCTCAAGTATGGTTGCCAACAGCACTAGTCTCCTCCAGGGAGAGCTCAACTTGGGTCTCTCTGAGGGTGTGTTCAACACGAGTCTTCAAGTCGTCTTCACGCGAGTAGCTCTAGCGCTTGCTAAAGAATATGTCCCGAGCACTAAGGCCGTGCCTGTGTTGACGGACCACCTTGTTTCCGAGGGCGCTAAGCAAATGCTGGCATTTTCTTGCGCCATGTTCGGAGCACCAATGTTCCTTCTGCGCTGCTACAACACTGGCTATGACTTCGTTGTCGCCAATTTCACGTGTTCAGTCACTCTAGGCCCCTTTGAAGAGACGAAGGGGGAGGTCCTGGAATGGTGTGCCCGAAATCTGCCCAAGCAGTTGTCAACGAATTTGGTGCTGGAACACATTTGGACCGACGGCACTCCCGAGCTGGAGTTTGTCTTTGGACTAGGAACTCATCGTTTCCGCTTTCAAGGGACATTCTTCTCTATCACTCGTATGGAGCGTAAGACAAAAATTACGGATATTCGGGGTTCTGGTGGCCCCGATGTTGGTGGGGAGATAGTTGTGGTTTCTTGCCTTGGCCGAAACCCTGGCATCCTGAAAGCCTTTCTACAGGAATGCAAGGCGTTTGCTAAATCACGCCAGGGATTAAAAACCCTTATTTATCGCCTTAACGACAAGGGAAAAGCATGGTCAAAGTTCTCGAAGCCGTCCCGTCCAATGCCGACAGTCGACCTTGATGAATGCATCAAGGCAGACCTTCTTGCGGACGCCAGCCGCTACTTCCACCCCTCCGCCAAAAAGTACTACGCCAACCGTGGAATCCCACTTCGTCGAGGCTTCCTCTTTCACGGTCCACCGGGCTGCGGTAAATCTTCCATCTCCCAAGCTCTTGCCGGCCACTTCATGGTTCCGCTCTACGTCCTTAGCCTGACCAATCCATCCATGACCGACAGCACTCTGGAGCATCTTCTCCGCGGCAGTCCTGAGCGCTGCATCGTACTCATTGAGGACATTGACTCGGCTGGAATTGAACGCGAGTCGATGAAGGCCCAGTCGACGAAGCCATCCAAAGGCCAGACGAAAATCGGCGACCGGGTCTCTCTATCAGGCCTCCTTAACGCCATCGACGGCGTCACCGCGCCAGAAGGCCGCCTCCTGATCATGACGTCCAACACACCCGACACTTTGGACCCCGCGCTGATCCGTCCCGGCCGTATTGATAAGCAGGTTTTCTTCGGTCACGTCTCGCCTCAAGTCGCGTCGCAGATCTTCACGCGCATGTTCACCAAAAGCCCGGACGAGCAGTTCGAGGAGGTGCAACAGGCCACGAATGTCGACGTCCAAGCGTTGGCGAAGGCTTTTGGTGAGCAGGTGCCCGAGAAGCTGGTTACGCCGGCCGAGGTGCAGTGCTACCTCCTTGATCACCGTGATGACCCTGTTTCGGCTGTTCAAAAGACCGAGGCTTGGTTGGATAGGATGGCTGCTTTGAAGGAAAAGGGAACCAATGCGATTGAGGAGGCTGCAGCTGAAGCTACAGCTGGGGCGCAGGAGGGGTCTTCGGAGAGCTCAGGCAGTGATGAAGAGTCACTGGCTTCTGAATCGGATGATAATCGGGGTCTAGCCCGTCACCCTGGCTTTGCAGAGGGTTGGATTCGTTGATTAGTCGTGCTCTTGGGCCGCTTATTAATTACCAGTACATCAATCAGAAAAATCATAAAAGTTCTTGTTGAGCCTTGCAACTGAAGTGTCATTCCAAAGTGTCCTCATTCTCCCCGGGGCGGGCTGTAAAGTCGAATACCCCCATTGACTTGCCAAATCATGCCGTCTCCTCTCCCTGTTGCTTACTCACTCTGCTTCCCCTATGTCCAACCATCGGCTCAGGACTTTTGACTCAACCACACAGTCAGTGCATTAGTCATGAGTGAGTTCCCCAGCAAAACGCAACATGACTTGTGTCTCCCTGTGCTCCTCTTTTCACACGAATCAAATGCTCACTTCTTTCCTTTGTCTTCAATTCTGTTCTCCTCGCGCATACGCCTGACATACTTATCAGCCAGCCAGCAGCCTCCCCCAACCTAGCGCAGAGTTTCGCACCAGCCTTCCGCGTCTCTCCACCAGACCACCACCGCACCACCGCAAAGCTCTGACCCACACCTCCAAAAGCCTAGCGCACCATCCCAGAACTCCAGAACTCCGATCTCCGGTTTCAAGGCACACCATGATGTGCATCTCGCATATCTCGTCTCCACCACGCTTAGCATCCGCACAGGACTCAGCTTTCACCAGGGAACCCAGAGTCTCGCGGGCTATAGCAACGTAACACGCCGCCGGCGCCGCGACTCGTGCAAATACGACCGCGCTTCCTCGCTTGCGCAATGCCGTCGCTACGTCCCAGCCAAAAGAGCGCGCGCGGCCCGAAAAGCCCTGATCGCGTTTGCTCGGCCAGCGCGCAGCCGGGCTCGCGTCGCGATTGGCCCAAAGGGTTTCCCGTTCGGGAAGGTCCGGGCGCAGTGTGTCTCAGCGGCCGAGTCTGGCTGATTGGACTGATGGATGCACGGTGGATCTTTCGCTCTCTGTTACACGTACGTTTCTCGATGCGATGCGTCTAGGTACGAAAATAGGTCGTCGTCGTGCCGCGGGCAATACTGCCAATCAACCCTCCCTCGACACTGCCTGCGTCCGCGCACTGGCGCGCGGCAAAATCCCACAACCACCGGCGGCAATTCAATCTACCGGGCATCCACGCCCCGCCGCTCTGCTCCAGGCGATCTCCTCCAAGACAGGCACACCCAGCACTCAATCCCCACGACCCATCACCCCCCTACAGCCTCGCCTCCACCGCCACCGGCTGCGCGCCGTCCGCCGCCGTCGCCGCGTCCGGGTCGGGCAGGAACTCCAGCCACGGGCCGGCGCGGGAGAAGGCGCCGTACAGGTCGGCCTTGCGGCCGTCCGGGATGTACGGGCTGACCCAGCGGCTGGCCATCTTCAGGTACCAGGTGTCCTGGGCCTCGTAGCGGGTGACGACGCCGGACAGCGACACCACCGTCTCGGCGCGCGAGCGGTGCGCCGCCTCGTACGTCTGCTCGAACAGCGTGGCCAGCTCCGCCTGCGTGGGCGCGGGCGAGGACGCCAGCAGCGCGTGCAGCCCGTTGGTCAGGCGCACGATGCCCTCGTACGCGGTGTTGGCGCCGAGGCCGGGGTTGACGGTGGCCTGGTTGGCGGGGACGGGTCGGTCAGTCTGGGGGTTCGGAAGGGTTGGGGGAGCTGCGTACCTTGTGCACCGAGTCGCCCACCAGCACGACGCGGCCGTGGCTCCACTTCTTGCTGACGCCCTCCTCCAGCGGCGCCAGCGTCGCTCGCACCCGCGTGTCCCACAGGTCCTGCAGCGTGTAGCCCGGCCCGATCACCGTCTTGCCGTACTCGCCCACCAGCTGGGCCGCGTCGGCGTCGGTGAAGCGCGGCACGTTCGGCATGCGCGTCACCTGCGGCATCTTGACGTAGAAGAACCAGAACAGCAGCCCGGGCACGCCGGCCGTCGAGAAGGAGGAGTGGTAGTCGTAGTATGAGGTGTGGATCATGCCGTCGTCCATCATCGGCTTGGAAGGGTCGTTTTTGGAGACGCCGAAGAGGCACTTGTACTCGGCCGTGAAAGCTGGGACGGGGAGGCATGAGGTCAGCGGTTGTGTGCTGCGGCTGCAAGGTGGGGGCGGGTGATGATGGACCTACCCTCCTTGATCTCCTTCTCCAGCTCGGGCTGCGTCTTGGCAACCTCGTCCGCCATGAGATTCCTCACATGGCTGTGGATGCCGTCGGATCCCACCAGAATGCTGCCCTTGATGCTCTCGCCCGTGCTGGTCACGACGGTGATTCCGTCCTCTGACTCCGTGTACGACGCAACGGCCGTGTTTGTTCGCACCTTCGACTTGTCCTTGACGTGGCTGTGGAGGATCTTGATGGCCTCGCAGCGCTCAAGGAAGACCCAAGGCCGGCCCAGGCTGTGTTGCCGTCAGCAAAGCTTCGATTGGCGAACCGGCCAACATACCGCTCGTGGATGTCCTTGAACAGGCGTGAATCCTCGAAGCACTTGCCATTCTCGTCAAAGTGTTGTCTGTAGGCAATGGGCACGGTGGTGTTCTTGAAGGCCTCCCAGATGCCCAATTGCTCAAACACCTTGATGGAGTGGGGCTGGAAGCCAATGGAGGCTCCCAGCTGAGGGCCAATGTCACCCTTCTCGAGCAGGACGTAGTCAATGCCGGCGCTCTCGAGGCAGAGGGCCAGCATAAGGCCGCCCAGACTGCCGCCGGCAATGATGACTTTGAAAGGCGCAGCCATGGTAGACGTGCCGGAATATGAGACTGATCGCGAGTTATGGCGTGCTTGAGGCTAAAGCGAGGGTACGAGCTCGCGATTGGAGCTCTGGGGGAAAAGGAAACAGAAGTGTCGGAGATGGTCAAGTGGGGACGGGGGTTTTTCAAGACAGCAAGCAGCCGAGCTGGGGTTCAGTAGGCCTGTGCGGGCACGAGGAGGAGCACAAAGGCCGCGTCAGGCCACAGACTGGTGTATGTGTGGTGACTTGGGCTGGACGATAAGTAGCTGCGGGACGGTTTCCCAGTTGGTTTGATTAGAGCTGCTCGCCATTACTCGAAGGGCAGTCCTGGTCGGTTTCATGGTTGCTGATTGGCATGTCCATGACAGAGGCTGCCGACCAATTTTAGGGGGACCTGTCCAGCGGGTACGGCGCAGGTGAAGATGCATGAGGAGCAGCGGCCAATTGGGGGGGCACGGGGATGGCTGGGGGCGTTGCGGCACAGCGCGTCAGTGCGCAGGCAGCGATCTGAAGAAAAGAAGCTGCGGCCCACGGCAGCACCACAGCGGCCGCGACAGCGACCGCGGAGGCAGCGCGCCAGCAGCGCCGGCGCCGGAGACGCGGCGAACAGGTACGTGGTACTCGGGGACGCAGCAGCGAGGCAGCCGCAGGGGCACTGGGCGGACGGCGCTGCAGGAACCAGGCCCGCGCGTGGCGGCCTCCGCACCAGGGCCCGCGGCCAGGCCCCAGGGCCCATCGTGCGCACGGCAACCCTGGCGGCGCAGCAGCCCGCGATTCGCCAGGCGCGACGGCAGCGGGGCGGCCGGCCAACGGTGCGGGCGGCGCCCCTGTCGGCGCCCTCGGTGGGGCCTCGCACCACTCGCCCTCGCACCCTCGCCCGGGAACGCTTCCGCGCAGCCAACGGGCTGCCGCGGCGGTGAGCTGCCTGCAAATCTTGAAAAAGCCCCATCGTGCTTTTCATGCGCCTGCTGCGTCTCGCACCCGTCAATCTTCACCGATCTCGGCTCCCGCCAGGAATTCGCCGGTCCCTGGACGATCACCTCGCTGCCAGCCGGCCTTGACGACCCTCCCAGCGCCACACGCGAGCGCGCTTGGCTCCGCAAGGCTTGTCTCGTGGGCGCCGCCCTGCCCGGAGCCTGGAGAGTCGCGTAGAGGATGCGCTGCGCCGGTGTGCCGTGCCGCGGAGTCAGTGGCCGGCCCGGGGGGCAGTGGTGCAATGGCTCCGTTATACTGTATGTACAATAATGCGCTCTCGCTCCCAATCGGGCTGCCCGGGTTCTTCCTTACGGCACTAGCACACTGTTGCAAATCCGCTGCCGACAGGGGCGTCGCGTGTACGCCTTTAATTAACAATAACCACCTCCAAGCTTGTTTTCCTGTTGGTTTTGCGTCGACGACATCCTCCCGCCCATCCCCCCTTCTCCACTTCGTCTTTTCCTTCGTCGTCTCTGCCGGTTTCCGAGATGACCTTTGCGCTCGAGGTGCAAAAGCTGTTGACATGGGTCCCGCGAGATGACGCGCAGAACTACACGCCGGCGGACATTCCGCTGGCCGGCAGAACCATCTCTGTGGGTTGCGCTTCTCCTGCCCGAACCGGTCTTGGCTAACGCCTCGCAGATGATCCTGTCGCTAGTGACGCTTTGCGTTATTTCTGTCTGCATCACTCGCCGCGTGCAGAACGTCCACCGGTGGTCAACACTGCCGCTCGGCGCGTGGTACATCGTGCTGATCTACGTCGACTCCTTCCTCTTCATCTTCATCACCACCGTGTTCAAGGATGTTGGCTTGAATGAGACCATGACAATATGCAGAGGCGCTATTCTTCTTTGTCTCACTCTTTACTTGTCCACGAAAGTCTGCGTGTACTTGTTTCTTGTCGAGAAAGCGGTAGGTACAGCGCTGCGTGGTAGCACTCTGCACCTGCTGACAACGAGCCAGTACATTGTCCGCGGCAGCAACATTCCCCGGTACAGGGATCCGCTCTACGTACTGAACATCACTGGAGCAATGGCACCATACGGCGTACTGGCAATCCTGAACATCATCTGGTGAGGTCCACCGGCCATCTCGAAATCCGGGAGCCTCACTAACTCCGCACCAGGAGATTCTCACGCATAGACAACGGCACTTGTGTTATCGGCATGGAGAAAAAAGCCCTCCTCCCGCTCATCGTCTTCGACGTCGCAGTCAACATCTACCTCACCACGCTCTTCATCGTGCCTCTCCGCCGTACGATCCCACACCCAACCCGGAGACCGACCCGCACCACCGCTAACCTCCAATTTCTCTACCACAGAACTCTACTCCTACAAAAGCCAAGCGAACGCCACCCTCCACACCATGGCCGTCCGCACCTTCATCGGCTCCTGCGCCACCCTCGCCTCCTCCATCACCAACCTCACCCTCCTCATGGTCCTCGACGGCGAGCCCGCCTGGGTCTGCTTCCTCAGCTGCAACGTCGAAAGTGCGCTCCCTTCTCTCCCACCGCCACCCAGGCCCCCACTAACGCCTCCCCACAGTCCTCTTCTCGGTCCTCATCCTCCACTGGGTCACGTCGCGCGACCGCACCGGCCAGACCACCAACCGCAGCTACTCGCGCTCGGGCGGGCAGATGCCGTCGGGCGGCCACGGCGGCAACGCCGAAGCCTCCGGCTCGAACCCGCTGTCGTCGTCGTCGCGCAGCCGCACCCGCCGCGACGCAAAGACCAAGATCGGCACCGAGACCCTCATCTCGGAGCACTACGGCGCCGTGCGCGGCGGCGAGACCTGGCCCGACGACACCGTCGCGACGACCACGGTCGACGGCGGCTGGCCCGACGACACGCGCGCGGTCATCGATGCGCGCTGCGAGAGGGCGGGCGGCGGGTATAGGGGTGAGGGCGGCGGCATCGCGCTGGATCGGATCGTCGTGACGAAGGAGAGCGAGGTGCGGACGACGAGGGATGAGAGGAGGCATACGCGGGAGGTGAGTGGGGCGAGGGGGATGGGGAGGGGTGGCGCGGTGGTTGAGTATGTGACGGATCACAGTGATGGGAGGAGTGAGACGGAGACGGCGGGGTCGGCGAGTAGGAGGGAGGGGAGTACGGATGGGATTGTGAGGCCGGATCCGACGCATATGGTGTGATGAGCGTACATACGGGATATTTGTAATGGCGGTGGGTTGGAAGGGCGTTGAGAGCAGGGGCGGTTTCTCTTTTGTGATATCTCAAGCGTGTTGTCTCAGTTGACTCTGCGGAGTTGGGACTGCAGTACTATGATCGACGCCTCGGTGGGCCTGTCGCGTGTCTGTAGATTTGATCTGGTCCCGATAGGACGTAGACGATATTCCAATGACATGACGTAGAGTCTTTCGGTGGGATCATAAAACATCACCCCTAATGTGGGCTATTAGAGTGGATCAAATAGAGCTATGAGATCTGCCCGCATCGCTGCAGGTGCGGAAACCGTGAACCAGGACCGCGGGAATCTTCACGGCCCTGTGGGGAGTGTGTACGACGCTGCATGTAATCATCCGAGGCTTTCCTGGTCCTCGGTCCGCGGAGCCGAAAGTGGCGTCAACGCGGGCTGTCGTGGGTCCGGAACCGCCGGGATGGTGAGCTTGGAAGCTTACGCCATTGCCAAGGGTGATGATGATTCGGATGGCAGGGTTTATCGGCTGAAGAGGAAATTCAGAGGAATTGTACAATGAATTGAGAAAGTTAGGAGTAGTGCTGTGTGTATCTACTATCTACCGACGTGAATCTAAAGGTATTTGTGTTGTTATGGAACGTAGTGAAGTGAATTATTCGACTGGTCCTATGTACAAGAAGGAATTTCCAAAGAGAAAAGAGGAAATCAGACGTACGCAAATGAAGCAATTAAATAGGAAACAGCGAATTAGTGATACTAAGTCAACTGGAAATGGAATCGGACGAATCCTAACATGTGTGGTGAAAACTCTGTCTGAAATACTTTCAACAAACATGGTATGAATATCCCGACCTTAGAACAGATGTATCGAGGTTCTTACAACTAAACAAGATACACCGTTTCCCATGGAAGATCATCTACAGTCTCTGCGTCAAAGAATTGCCGATACTGCCCCATGAGCTCCAGGTAGTTGTTCGCGAATGTAGGACCCTTACATCCATGCAAATAGCACTCACCCACGAGCAGGAATTTGCTCATGTCTTCGGACAAAGGCCGCAATACAAAAGGAACACTCGCACCATCCAGTATGCAGACGATGTCCAGGTCACGAGCCGCTGGAGGACATATTGCAAGAGACCTTTTCGTCAGCCGCATGTCCCGACCTCGAGAGAACGTCTGAATGTCCTGAAAACTCCTTCCGTAGCCCATCTTGTCGAAGTTCTCTAGTAAGCCGAAGCTGACACTTGGTTGTGTCAACGAACCTTCGAAGTATTCCCCAGAGATTAATACGGGACCGTAGGGCTTGGTCCATAGCCCCACTACTTTAGTCGACTCCAATCTCAGAATTTTGACTTCGAGCAAATACCCAACTCGTCAAGTCCGGGTTTCATGTGACTGACTAGCACGGATAGACGCGATTGATGACCGAGAGTTTGCCCTCTGTTTAGGCCTCCAGTACGCGAGAGAGGATAGTTGACGACTTGCACCGAAGTCCGGCACCCATGAAGGAATCGAGGAGGCAAGCTCGCAAGGACTTCGTTCTCGGCTCTTTACTTCTTCGATTGTGATTCCCTCAGCCAAACGAAGGAAAGTATCAGGCGCTTCTTCCATGCTCAGAGTTAAGAGGACCAGGTAAAACATATCTCTGACAACTTTTCGATCGGATATTGGCAACTGGGAGACTCCGGTCACAAAGTCGTTGAGTGGACGAACTGGAGTCGAGAAGACAGGTGACGCTTGTATAAATGCCAAGAGCAGAGCGTTTGGGAGGATTGCATTGCTTCCCAAGAACGCTGATACGCCAAGCACATCATACAATGTCTTCCATTCTGGGAATGCCTCTTGGTCAAGTACATCATACGATGCCCTTTCGTCTGGGTCAGTTTCTTGATCTTCCACACCTTGCGACTTTGAAACCTTGTCAACTAATCTCCTCATTGCCTGCCATGGTTTGTATGTTCCCATGTTCATCTGGAACATGGTCTTTCTTCTTATGTCGTTTAGCAGCATAAGAGGGGGTATCATGAACATTCGCGATGCATGAAGAGATTCCCTCAACGAGTGATCAAGATAATCGCTTAACAATTCATCATGAGGGTCTTTCAATGAGTGATCAGAAAAACATCTCAACTTATCAAGAAGAGATTTTCTTGACTAACGAAGACCATATTCTCTTGATGAGTGAACAAAATAATCTCTCAATAAGTCATGAAGAGAATCTCTTGACGGGTCATCGGGAGAGTCTCTGAACGCTTCTCTTGACGAGTGACGATAAGAATCTTCTAATAAGCGAAGGGGAGTATTTCTTGGAAAGTAACCAGCAAAAGCTTTCTCCGAATAATCAAGAAGAGCTCCTGACGAGTGAGTGGGAGAACATCTCAACAAACGACTAAGAGACTTTCTCGACGAGCGATAAGGAAGCTTTACCACTTGTCGCGGGTGATCAGAGTAAGCCGAACATATAATCCACCTTATTAATTGTTCGGCGCGAGTCAGAACGGATTCGCGCCACATCCCTGCTGATTCGGTGGCATCCACCGGAAGTTTTCGCTGATATTGTTTTTCAGCATCCGTCAAGAGATCAAGGTGGTTGTATGTTTTGATTACTTGAGCTGTGACATTCGAGAAGAGGTCTTTCACAGGTAGGTTGTAATCTGGGATGAGCGGAAGGTCATTTGGGTTCTCAAGAAGCCCAAGTAAGGCGTATATCTTGTCTCGAGGATTTGTGGATGAACAATCTCTCGCGGCGTTGATCAAGGATATTACATCTTTGAAAGGCTTGTTGTCTCTCTGAACGAGGACAGGCGGGGTTTTGCCTTCATAGTTCATGGCCTTGTGCCCGAGAGATTGTAGTCTTCCGGGTGTCAGAAGATTCCAGTCCAGACATTCTGGTCCTACGATTACGAACGCTTTCTTGGCCATGGCGGCTTCTTGTAATACCCAGACCCTTGAAAACCATGGGCTAGACAGGAAGCTGGTGGCGAAGTCTTGGTCGAGATGGGCGGTTATCCCGTTCCTGAGGGAGTGAAAGAATCCATAGAGCTCTGGGGTCCAGTCCAGTCCTAGATGTATCAAGACAAACACTGCATCCGAATATATCTTGCTCATCAATGGGACCTTATGATTTTTTTCCGAGATGTCCGCCTGATTGATGCAAACGGCATCAATCCAAAGCATTCGGCTGTTGTATTCGTCGCGCAAGTCATGCAATGCGGCTTTGCCGTTGACGGTTACATCCAGAAGGTCGTTTTGGGTATATATCTGCTCCATGATTGATGTATCACCCCAGGTGTATGATATGGCCTCATAAGGCGGATGATCGTCGATGTCGAAATGAACGATCTCGCAGTAAATCGGATCCCGGTCTCGGCCGGGAAAGACATGAACCAAGCGAAAGTGGGTGGATTCAAGAAGAGGTGTATGAACAAAGTAAGATGCAGTAGTGGTGCTTGATATTTCCGAAAGGACGTGATCAGGCTGCGTGTTCCGACCAGATGTAGAGATTCGACCACCACATCCAATGCAGAAAAACATTCCGGCAGTGCTCGACATATCAGGCACTGTACATGTGCAGGGTTCGATGTCCGCCATGATGAGAGAGTGATTCGGTGCAGCCTTCTCTTTCGTTGGAACAGAAAATCTGGGCGTTGGGCTGGCGTTGTCAGGCTGCAGATTTGCAGGGCTAACTGACTGGTAGCCGTCTGAGCGTCTCGAGAGCGGAATGAGACCAACCCGTAGTTGCAAATCCCTAGAATTGACGGTATTTGATTCGTAGACGGAAGGTTGTGTTCGATGTCTTGCTGTGAGGCTGTCGCAGCTGAGTGTTGGTGTCGGCGGGCAGGCAGGGGCAGTGCATATTTCTGTGCTGCCTGTTCGAAGACGGGGCTCCTTGGCAGTTGCACGGTAGATGATTCGCAATGAGAAGAAGCCAATAGCAATCAGTGGTAAGCACAGGTCTGTAGCAATCGTGAAACGATGACGAGGCTGAAAGTTGGAGGTACCGGCCGAGTAATGCTAAGTTGAGTCCCCAAAACGACAAAAGGGATAAGCAATGGCGCTTTCGAAAAGCTTGACTGCCAGATTAATGAATTTACAAAATAATCAACGGGAGATCTGGGCTCAGGCCATTGACCATGCTGTCGTCGTTAAGAAACTCAGTTTTTCAAGCAAGCGGGGCAGTGTTACGAACACGTACATGTGCTTATCAAGACTAGTCCCTTCTTGTTGGTCATCAAAGTGGCTGCGTCGGGCCAAGTCGACAGGAAGGTGAAAAATCATTGGCCTTGCATATGAATTACCGCAAGGCGGATGGTCCGCCCTGCGTGCTGAACGATTCACGGCCGAGTTTTGGAGTGTAGAAGATGTTGTATTGTGAGACATTAGCATTGAACGAAGCTGCGTGCAGGCTATTCACCTGAATATTGTGCCGAGTTCGTAGATATGGCTGTAGCCCGCAGGCACATACGATATGTGCAAGGCTGGGTAGTGCACATCTGTGCATGGATAGACGTGCCATCAGCTTATTGGTGGACTAAATTCACCACAGATCCAGCAGTGGTCAGGCTGGAAGAAAAGAAAAAGTCGTAGGCATAAGTCTATAGCGGTCTTGAAGAGAACACAGTGAAGACACAGGAGTATATACAATCCGCCCCCATTGCGGGGGGCTGCGGCGCCGATCCCATCCGCCCACCCAACCATTACACCAGCCATCCAGCAGCTCATTAAATCCAAACCTCCCAAACCGCCGGAACTCTTCGTGACAGACATGACCCCCTCCTCAACCCCTCATCTCCGCATCCGCACCCACCACAACCTGATGTCCTCCCAATGCTCCTTGAACCCATACACGCACGCGTTCGCAAAGCCGATGTACTGCGTCGAACTCTGCAGAATCCCCAACGCGTGATTATAGTTCCCCGTCGACTCGGCGATGCGATTCGCGATGCCCGGCAGCCACAGGATCAGGTACGTGACCGGATACATGTTCAGCAGCACCATGCGCCAGACGTCCTTGTCGATGTTCGTCGTCTGCCTGATGCGGATGCGCGGCGCCGGGATCAGCTTCTCCTCGGCCTCGACCGTGGTGGGGCTCTTGGGGCGGGCGTGTGGCAGGCCCGCGCCGAACGCCTTGGGCGGCGGGAGCGGGAAGTCGTCGTCCCTGTCGCCCGGGCTGGGCGTGGTGCGGCCGTTGGCGTTGACGGGCCCGTTGTTGGCGAGCCAGAAGTTCATCTCGAAGCCGTTGGTGTCCTTGCCGTAGTCGAACGAGTACGACCGGCCGGACGTGTCGCGCAGCTTGAGCCGCTGGTGCATGTACAGGAAGACGTAGATGTAGATGCAGAAGGTGATGATGATGATGGCGAAGCGCCACCCGTGGCCCAGCGCGTACCGCAGCCACTTGTGGTCCTGCGCGATCCAGCACCAGTTGCCCGAGACGGGCTCGATGACGTTGAGACCGAGGGCTGTGCTGCCTGTTCCGGTGGTTAGTCGTGCACTCAAAATGAATTTGGGGGAATGGCACGCACTGGTGATGAGCGGGACGACCCAGATGGAGAGGCAGATCATGATCTTTTTCGGTGTCGAGGCATACAGAATGTACGTCTTGAATTGAATGGTTAGAAGCGTCACCACTGCAATAGCCAGGATCGAGAAGTCGACTGCCTGTGGTCTGGTCAGTGTCGTGGTCTCCCACCCAGATTGAGAGTCATTGTCCAACTCACCTGTACCGAAAACTGGCCTACCCACCCGTTCAAGTCGCATGTCGGACCGTCCTTGATGACTCCATGATTGATAACGATGTAAAGGCCCGATATCGAGTTGTTTAACGAGTTGCAGAATTCTTGAGAGGGTGAGCTTGGCTTCTGAAATACGAGAGAGGCGTTGGCGATACGTACCAGCGACGGTGAGATTCAGAATCAGGGCGTATCGGAAGGACCTCCGCTGGCCACCGAAGACGCACCAGCAAATGATGACGATGGTCGAGCTAATGAGCGAAAGAAGGCTGCCGACCAAAGTGGGGATCGCGATGGCCGGGTCCCAGCCCGTCACCGTGTCGAGAACGTCCCGAGCTCTGCGCAGCATCTTGCGAGGACGTCAGTTGTGTTGTGAAAGCGAGAGTTGTTCGTTCGGTTGAGAACGGTTGAGAGCGGAGAGAATCCCAGCACAGAAGAAAAACGGTGGAAGATAATCAAGAGCTCAAGCTCCAAGGGGATGCTGGCCTTACCATCGTTTTTCTCCTTAAGCTTTCCTTAGTGTTTTTCCGTTACTGGGACGCCGCGCAATTCCATGCGGTATAAGTAGCCGGCTTCTCCCACGCCCTTGACCCAATGACCATGGATTGCGTCTCCGCCTCTTTTCTCTGTCTAGGAATGCCAAGGGGCGATGGCGTGGTCCTGCCCAGCTTCCAAAAAGAACGAATGTATCCACTCCGCCAGGGAGCTGAAGGTTGGTCCGTTAAGAAAATAGTAACGAAAGGTAAAAGCAAACTCGTCCGCAGCCTGTCTCGCGCACACCCTCCACAAGCACCTGCAACGGTGAGGCTGAGCCCTACGTATATAGAGGTGCACGCCTAATAGCGTTCAGATAGGAAAACGCGCACGGCCTTAATGGGGGATCTACTATGTCGAAACAATTGGCGTCGCAAGTAGACGACAAGCGAATGAATACGAGCCTCTCATGCCATAGGGCGGAAAGAGCGGCAGCCTTGTATATGAAGGGAGAAGACTCCGGCCGCCTCTTCCACGCGTACTTGGCCCAACACCACCAAAAAGCCGATCAACAATGGAGTTGCTGAGTCGCGTGGGAGAGGCGAGCCTTGGGGCGGGGATGGTGGTCAGGCCGCCAGAGTGGTCCGAGAGAGCGTCCGATTACGAATCTACCACGAACACCACCTGGAAAAACGCCGGCCTCACCAGATAAACGGAAATAAACGCTGTGATCCGTACGATCTGTCGATTCGATGTTGAATGGAGAAATACCTTGACCGCTGCCCAGAAAAGCACGGCGGCAGACATCCTTGAGTATGGGGAAAATCCCGTGGGTTTGGCGTTTTCCACTCTCGCTAGGGCCGAAGGCATATTGTCGGCGAATCAAGGGGGAAACTCAGGAGGCTGAGCTAGAACTCTCCCGACGTAAACGCGTCTGACCCGGGAACACACTATGATGCTGTGGCTATGCGTCGGCGTAGGTTTGTCCCGGCCCAGGATGTATGCCCGAGGGAGCAATCTGAGCAATGGGATTGGACCCGCCGAAATTGAGGAAAATGAATGTATCCTAAAGCATGGAGGGGAGTGATCTATGAAAAGAAACTCTCGAGATGGATACGGTGGCATGTTCCGCTGTTGCACGAATTGGTAAAGAGGTGGGACATGCCTACCTAGACCTCGGGGATAACTTCGAACTCCGAAGGCAGTCCATTGAAACAACTGCTGTAGCCATTAGTTGTCAATCGGCACTGGATGGTGAACATCCCGAGCAGATCTCCCTCCCTCACGGTTGCTGCGGCCCATTTGTACGTAGATCGCAAGCCCTGAATGATCGCCAGGACGTCCGTATAAGGTTATGTGAAACGAGAGTACTGGCCCTTCCACGAGCCCGGTAGCGTCTACAATAGCTTCATAAGTATATGAAGATCGTGCCAGACGGCTGGGAGAACGCAAGGATACTTATTGCCATTGGCATTATTGCTATGACGTATGGAACTCGGGGTGACCGGATTCCAGGGTTACGGTTGGGATATGGGCGGCAGGCGGTAGGGCAGCCGGTGGGATTAAAATAGAGAACCTTGAAACGGACGAACACCGCCTTTCAGGAGAGTCAGCTTGGCATTACTTTCGCAGAGTATTTTCGCTCGGGTGCCGAACTTACCAGCCGTTCCGCACCGGACCCTGCCGTCCCATACCGGGCTCGCGACCAACGTGCCCACCAGTCCCGTGTCTCCCTCCCCGTCCCCGCGTCCTGAGCCCTCCACGACGCCCCACGCCCTCACTTCGCCTCCTTACTCGCCTCGCCCCCATTCTTGACCCAATCCAGCCAGCTTCCCCGGTACTCGCCGACCTTCTCGTATCCCGCCTGCTGCGCCAGCTGCGCCGCCGAGCTGCTGCGCACGCCCGCCTTGCAGTAGAACACGACCTCGTCGCCGGCCCGCGGCTTCTGGAAGCCGAAGCGCTCCTCGAACTCGTCGGCGGGGAGGAAAATCCCCTCCGGCTGCGACGCGATCGGCATGTTGCGGGCCGTCGGGATGAAGCCGGCGTCGTACTCGTGCGGCTCGCGGACGTCGATGAGGACGCGGCCGGGGGTGGGGGACTCGGCGACTGATTTAATCTGCGGTTGCGGGGCCGGAGGGGTCAGTCTGGAATGGAGCTGGGAGGCTGTGCGGCGGGGTGATGGTGGGGGTGGTTTGGGCTGTGGCCGCCTGGGGAAAGGAAGAAGCGCGAGAGGGGAGGCTGCATGCTTACGCCATTGAAGTCGTAGACCTTAGACTTGGAGCCGTGCTCGGCCGAGTGCCAGCGAATTTGAGCGGGTTGCTTCTGGATTGCGGGCTGGATGGCGGCAAGACGCGGCGACCGGGCGAGGGCTGCAAACTGCAGAGGAGATGTCTGGCGTGCGGTCACTGAGGTCGCGGGGCGCAGAGAAAGGCGTATCAATGCTCGTCTCGAAGCCATTGTTGCTGTTCGGGATGTGTGGGGAGTGCGATGGGTGTCACGTTGTGATGAAGAGGCTCTGGGGTTTCGAAGAGCTTCCCCAGACTTTTTGCGTCATCAATGGGAGCTGCTTATCGGATGGCACGTGACCAGATCGGATTATTAATGTGTACCTGGCTCTCAACCGTCCAGGATGATTAACCTGAGGCTGGCATTGACCAACCATCACGCACGTAGCATTCATGATCCAATCACGGTTATGGGGGGCCGGTTCATCTATCATGTATCCGCTAGACTACGTATGCGCTAGCCACATCATCGCCAAGGGTTTACCATCATCGACCTCCATTTCATAGGGTTATAGTATGAGAAAAAGAAAACGAGAAGAAACACGATCAGCCCAATCAAACTCCGTGGGGTAATGAGCGGCTAGACAGTAGGAGGTTAGGAGAGGAGCAAAAAGAGCAAATTGGTATATTTCTTTTAGCGCCTTAGGAGAGGGGAACGGACGAATCAACAACAGCAAGAACGCCTCCGAGAAGAACGACGGAACTGAGAGGATAACAACCGCGCCGCATACACGCAACAAGCACCACGCATACATACAGACGAACGACGACCGAAAAGCAGCATTCGCTTTTTGTAATTCGCCCGGGGTATATTGTCTTTCATAGCCAGATTTCGGTATCGAGGGTGAGGGAAAGGGATGGGGTATTCAATCGTCGTAGTCAGTCGGGGTATCTTCATCGACGAAGAGAGAAAGAGCTTTTGTGGGCTGCACGGCTAAATTCTTTTTTGTTGTTCAACGAGGAGGCCCAATCGGGGCCGGGTATCCAGAAGCAGAATGGGAAGTGCTCGGGCGTCCACTGTCAACCGACGCCCGGGGGTCGTACCGGGGTGTCATATCCCCAGGCGCCGCGGAGGTAGTGGGGGTACCGTGGAAGGAAAGTTTGGAGGAGTTGGAGTGGAGGCCAAAGCCAGGAGCTGGTGGTACGGGCCAGCCATTGTGGTGGTGTTCATCATCAGGCAAATTGATACCGCTATCGTTCCAGGGGTTACGGTAGCTGCTGGTGGACTCAAGAGAGACCAGAGACGCCTTGGAAGCGTTGCGAGAGGCATGCGTGAACAGGGATCCCGGAGAGTTGGACCCGTTCTTGCGACGCTCAATGAAGGAGGAGAAGGACGACATGCTGCCAGGCTTACGGAGCCTGTCGAGGAAACCGACACGCTCGTGAAGCGAGTGGTTGTCGTCGCCGAAGACGGACCGGGTAGGCGAGTCCGTCGAGTCAAGGCGAGGCTCGGCAGGTTGAAGGACCTTAGACGAGAAGTAAGGCAGGCTATCCTCGAAAGAGTCTGACTTCGGCCGAGGAATGGCCCCCTTCATGATCTGAGTAACGTCCAAGCCATGTCCAACAAGCTTGGCAATCAAGAAGTCGATGGCGTCCTTGAGACCACCCGCGTAGTTACGAGTGTAGCTCATGACAAGACACTCAAGCTCACGCTCAGGGGCATCGGCCGGTCCCGGCAGAGGGTCGTTCAGATGAATCTCCATGTTGTACTGGGTCTTCATCTTCAAGACGACATCTTTCTTGAAGTCCTCAGATCTGAGGAAGTCCTTGAGCTCGGCAGGAGCCACAAAGGTCATCTCGTGGTTCTCAGGAACCATGGCCTAAATATGTTAGTGAAACAGTCAACGGGGGTAGAGACAAGCATCAACGTACCAAGAACTCATCAACGGCCTGGGGTACCTGGTACTCAGGACCAGATACCGTAACGACATCGCTAGCCTGCTCAGTGCTCGGGAAGACGATCTTGCAGTTCCACTTCTTCTCGAGATCCTCGATATCGGACATGCGAGAGATGAGCTCACGGTGGTAGAGGCGGTTGATGACAACGTGCTCAGAAACGAACTCAGCGTCGACCTTCTCAACCATATCCATGATCTCCTGCTTGACGAGATCGAGGTTCTGCGCGTTACGAGCAGGCGTACGACAGATGACGTTATCGACCTTGATGTCGTCCTCTTCCTTGCCGAGACCGCCACGGTCCATCGCATTGGAGAACTTGACGAAGACAGAGTACTTCTTCATGATGCGCTGGATGTGCTGACCACCGATACCAATGATACGCTTGTGGTACTGGTCAGGCACATGGAATGAGATCGCTGCCGGCATCTCCTGTTCAACGAGGTCAAGGCCACCCTTCACATCGTCGTAGCGATTGCCGCGGACGACGATGTAGAAGTTGTACTCGTTGAAGCCATCGAAGACAATCTGGACGTTGCTCTGGCTCATGATCTTGTTGATCTTGCCATTCTTCTTGCCGCTGACGAACTCCTTGTGCTCGTTGGCAAGCTCGATCTTGACGCTCATCTGGTACTGAGATTTGCGAACGAAGGGAATGTTGTTGATGACCATCATAGCAGCCTTGACAGCGTCGTCAGAGCCGCTGATGTGGAAGTTCAGCCTCTCGAAGCTGATCTCAGCACCAGAGTTGATGCAGATATCCGACAGCATGGCCCGCACATCATCCGGGGTAGGGGGCCTCTGGTGGCTGTCAGGGTGGGTGATGCACCACGAGGCGCTGTAGAACTGGCCGGCCTGTATCATGATCAGCAATCTGAAAGTGGCACGGAGTACATATATGGAATCATACCAGAGCCATGAGCTCCCGCACGGTCCGCTCAACGTTCAGAACATCCGTTCCCTGCACGCGGATCGGACCGCGCTGGAATCCCAGTGGGGGCAGCAAGATATACGAGCCGTTGTTCTCGATAATCTTGCGCACCTTGTCGAGACGCTCGAGCAGAATGCTGTCGATCTTGCTGGTCGTGACGATGACCTCCTTCACGAAGGCACGCGTGCTCAGGACAAGATCGTGCAGCCTCCGCTTGGCCTGCAGGATGTCGTCTGGTTTCTCACCAGTGATGATGATCTCATCTTCAGGCCTTCGAACGGCCCCTGGCGGTGTGTAACCATAAAGCCGGGGGAACGGCGGCGGGAAGTAGATGGCCGTGTTCGTCGCAGACTCAATCAACTTGATGT
Source organism: Neofusicoccum kwambonambiense (assembly GCA_009829855.1). NCBI lineage: Eukaryota > Fungi > Ascomycota > Dothideomycetes > Botryosphaeriales > Botryosphaeriaceae > Neofusicoccum > Neofusicoccum kwambonambiense. The sequence goes on along the minus strand of RKSS01000860.1, from coordinate 21,703 downwards.
TCTTGCGAGCCCTACCGCAAATGAGCGTGTGCATCGACAGCTCGAGCTTCATGGTATCCACGTGGCGTTGAAGCTGGGCACAATGTTAGCACAGGCAGCCCACAAGTCGAGGTGCTGCACGTACGATCTGGTCAATCATGATCAGAACACGCGTCTTCGCATGCTCTGCGCTCTCCATATCACCGTAGATGGCACACCTGAGGCGCTGCTCCGCATCATGGAGCGTGCCGTTGATGCTGGCCGACTCGATGTCGACGGGCTTTGGCTGGAGCAAGAAGATATCGGCCTTGGTGACCTTGGCAATCTCGTCGAGGTGGTTCAGGACCTGCGACTTGACGCCGTCGTTCTCAAACACTAAGCTGTAATCTATATCCACAGTTGCACATCGCTAAGCGCCGAGGAGAAAAAGTTAGCATTCACAGCGCTTAAGTGGCCGACCGGCAGTTCTCAGGCGATGACGTACCAGCGAAATCGGCGTCTCGTTCAGGATCTGGCACCGCGTCTGGCGCACCTGCTCGCACTCTCCGGCCAGGCAAACGTTCGTGACGAGGGTTGTGACGCGCTGCAGGCCCGGCAGCGGCTTCGGCTCCGAAGACACGACGGTCGCCTCGAGCTGGCCGTTCGTGTTGGCACTCAGATGCTTGCATAATGCGCGCAAGTTCTCGACGTTGGTGATGTGCACGGGCAGAGTGTGGGTGGGCGGCGGCAGCGAGCCTTCAGGTGTCTCTTCTTGCCGGATCCACCGGGCGAAGGCGCCGGGACTCGCGTAGATAACATCGTCGGCGTCAGGGCCAGACAGGTTCGAGGCGAAAGGGACGTTGAACGACAGGTTCACCCAGGTGCCGGGCGTTATGGTGGGCGTGACGGCGGCGGCGTTGGACGGGCGCTTGACGGGCTGGTTGGGGAGGTCGTTATGTGATCGTGACATGCCGAAGCCCATCGAGGGCGTCATCTTCTCCCATCCATGGCGGGCCTGGCCGGTGAAGTTGGATATCTTGTGCATCGTGGCCGGCAACACGCCCCACGACAGACGGGAAGGCGATGAAGGGGCGGAGGGGAGGGGTGGTGCGGTGGTGGTGGTGAGGTGATGGGTATGGAGAGCTGGGGTGGTGGACGTTGGAGCGAGAGAAGGGCGTAGGATTTGGCGAGCGGCCGGCCACTGGCACGACTGGATCGCCCGGGAGCGTTCGTTCGATGAAATCAAGGCCGCCAAGCGCGAGCCGGGCTGTGCGTCGCGTAGATCCTGCTGCCAGCAACACCACGCCCTGCGTGCCGCAACGCAGCGCGCGCCCGGGCAGGGGGTCTGGCTCAGCTCGTCAGCGCTGCGAGCGAGCCTGTCTGCGCCCAGCGGGGTGTGTGGGCGCCGCAAGTGGGCGTGCCGGCTCGCCGTCGAGGGATGCGCGCAGCTGGGCGCGGCAAGCGTGTTCAGACGCAACGGGCCCGCGCCAAAAAACATGGCCACTCCAGTCGGGCTTGCCTGCGCTGCCCGTCTCGCTGCCCGCTGCCCGCCTCGCGCCCTCGCCCTGGAGCACCCCTCGGCGGCCTCCTCCAAGAACAGCAGTGCGACAAGACCACGCGACGTCTGCCCACTGCCCACTGCGCTCCGAGCGCTGCTCAGCCACCGCCAGCAATCAGCGGCGGCTGGCCTGCGCGCGCCCGCCGCCTGGCGGACGCCCGCCGTGCTTGTCTGCCTGCTGGCTTGCTGGTCGCATGCAGGTACACTACGGCTCTGGCCTGTCGCTAGACGGGCGCTGCGTGTCGAGCGTCTCTCCGCACGCGACGGAGGCCCGCTCCACCGCGGCGGCGAGACGACGCCCGCCAGCCACGGCCATCGCCGCTCCACCGCGTGGCCGCCCGGCTGCCTGCTCCACGCGCAGCACGCAGATGCCAGAACGATCCCGCATCCCGAACCTTAATCGCTGGCCTCCGTCTGGGCAGGCCCCCGGCGAGCAGCACAAAAAAAGAAACAATATTGGTCGAGGGTGATCAAGGGGGAAACGAGCCTTCGCAGCACTCGCCCAACTCAGCAACTTCACGTGCTGTGCGCTGTTTACGCCCTTGGAGCTGGGTTGAGCCTCTCCTCCCTAGCATGCGTTTCGCTCGCCATGATTCGGCCGCCGGCCGGCACGCGGATGCCCCGGCTGCTTGTTTCGTCATCAATACCTGAGCCCGAAGCTCACTGGCACTTACGCTGGCTGCACTATGCGCGCTAGCAGCCGTCCACGGTTCGACCAGCACTGCCAGGTTCGCGCCGCCGGGTGAGCAGCCGTCGCTCTGCTGCCGGCCCTGCTCGCCGGTCAGTGCGGACCGTGGCGGCGTTGATGGCTGTCTTCCTGTCACGTCTCGCATTTGGCAGATACGATGTCTGCCCATCAGCGGGCGCCGCTGAGCCAACCCCTTCCGCGACATGTGATTGCAGCGGCGCGTCGTGCGTACATGCAGCCTGAGCTGTGCCAGAACGGCTGCAGCCAGCAGGGCACCAGCTCTCCACTCTTGCACACGGGTCTGAAGACGGCCGTTTCACTTCTGCAAGGTAGTGGCCAGCCAAAACAAATGCAACTGTGTCGCCAAACCTTCCAGGCCCCTTCAAAGCCAGCCCGCGCCAGAGTGCAGGATGCGTCATCCCCGAACGAGGCAAACGCTGCTCGCCCGCGAGGCATGTGCCCAAGACCAGCTTGCCCTTCGGCGCTCCCTCTGACCGACCCGGACAATTCGGCGCTGCTCGGGGATACTCTAGAGTCAGATCGTCGAATGCGAGACGGCCCAGTCTTTGTCATCGGCCTCCGTCAGTCATGTGGAGAACAGGTGCAGATCTGCTGCATCCATTACGCACATGATGCCTGCTTGGTGGGGGATGTCGGAATATTCTCTTTCTCTTTTCCGTTCTATCCAACCAGGATCACGCCGTTTGGCAGAATCGAGACTACGTACATGATCCTTCCGCTCGTCGTTGCGCCACGGAGCTGTTTCCAGCCAGTACAGAATGATAAAAATATGCAAAAAGGCACCAAAGCCCCGCCTGCACCGGGCCATGCAATGCATCCAGATCCAATGCGTCCGCCCCAATGCAACTAAAAATCATGCCATGCCCACGTTAACCGTATCTCGTCAATACCTGTACGCAACACGCGGTTCCCCGCCATACTCCTGCACCTCTGCGGGCCGCTCGATAACCTCCTGTTCATCCACGTATCGCCGTGCCGAATGTTGTGGGGCATAAGCGTAGCGACGCTCTTCGAATCCGTCCCCTCCATGCACAACGCTAACCTCGCGATATCCGGAAGGCAATGGCTCCACTCGCCGAGCGTATCCCCCGCCGGGGGCCACGCTCCCGTGCCGAGACATGTACTCGGCAGGGACTTCCCGCCGAACAGCCTCAGGACGTACACTGTAGGCTCGTGTGATAAATTCACCTCGGGGCGGAGGCAGCATGTCTTCGTAACGTGCTGGATGCCTCTCCAGAGGCTCTTGGGCTGCAACCAATTCTTCTCTCAGGGGCTCCCCGGGACGCATAGAGTATTCCCGTTGACGGTAGGGGCGATGCGGATCTACGACCTCAAGCTCAGGCTGCTCAATATACCTGCGTGGTTGTGGTGGTGGCATTCTTTGCAGAGCTTCCTCTTCGTCGTATGGGTCTACGCGAGCAGAGGGGCGCATGGTAGGCTCACGAGTCCGCGCACGCTCGTAGAGCACCTCTTCGCCAGTACGCCGGGGGGCTGGTGCAACGGAAGCTCTTCTGTCTACCATGGACGGTTCGGCATAGTACCGGTTGCCATACTGATCCATGACTACCCGTCTTGGAACTGGCGGAGGGGCCATCATCGCAGGAGAGCGTATCCTTTGGTAGGGGTCCATAGCGTAAGGCGGAGACAGTGACCTCTCGGAACGAATGTAGCGGGTTGCACCAGGTCGAATAGACCCTTCCCTGAAGACCGGTTGGCCATCGAGATAGGCATGAGGCACAGCGCGCAAGGGTTCATACGGGGTTTGCTGCATCGGCGAGTAGGGCCGTCTTGCATATTGAATGCTGGCCACTCTTCTTAGGTCTTGATCATCTCTCTCAGCCCGTCGGTATGCTACGCGAGAGGGGACGCGCACGATTTCTGGCTCAATTTCATATCGAGGAGATGGTGCGGGCTGCTCATACTCCATGTAGTAAACGGGACGAGGGGCATCCCTCGGCGACACGATTTCGACATCGTCATGCAAGGTGCGCGTGGTCCTGCGCCTCGAGTCTTGAGCGGGCTCTGCAAAGCTGCCAAGTGGGGGTGGGGAGACCGGTTCTTCCTTGATGTACGGCTCCGGGGAATCAGCAACGCGCTTGTTGTTCGACACTCGCCTTTGCTTATCAGCCTTTTCGGCTTCCTTGGCTTCCCTGCGACGCTTGCGCGACGAGTTTTGTGGACGGGGTGCAGTGGGGCTCTGTCGGCCTGAACGAGGTGAGTTGTCATTTCGGTTTGCATTTCCCTTCCCGCGGGGACCGTTTTTTGGAGATGAATTTGTGCTCGCGGCAGGCGGCTGCATGCCCGAGCCTCGAGAGGTATCCAAACCCGGCACTTTGGCAAACGTCAGCGGCGAAACGCGGGCAGGCTGGGGAGCCACTGGGGTCTGGATATGATTCGTAATGACGGGGACAGTTGGGGAGGGAAGCGAACCATGGGTGCTGCTCATGTTCGGTCCTAGGCTAGGGCCATGGTTCTGCTGCGGCGGAGGAATGGTGGTGAAGGCTTCGGCGCCTGGTGGCTCGTAATCTGACTCCTCTCCATCCTCAACCAGCTCCATGTCGTCGTTCATCTCCATCTGAGAAAGAGTCTGCGCGTCTGTCTCAGGATTACCATTCAGCGGCGCCACGTCCCCAACAACTCTGCCATGTGAAGATACACCAGCCGCATCCACCGCGCTTGTGGTCCCCGACGTGTCATGGTCGCTAGAAGACCAGCTGTTCGCCTGACTTGAGTAGTACGAATTCTCATCGAACGAGTCACTGGTCGGGCTGTTGGTATTAGCCTCTGAACGTAAGCCAGATACTGGTTGAGCAATCGCCAGTGCTTTGGCCAGCACGTCTGAAACGTCAAAACGCGACTCAGCATCTACACCAAAGTCTCTGTCGCGGGATTGCACCCGCTTCTGATCCACCTGATCCTTGAGTATGCGTTCGATTCTCTGCCGCTTGAGCTGGATCTCGGCGCGCACAAGATCATCAGACTTTGTCAGAAGCACGGGATCAATCCCGGACGAGGCCGGCTTCAACACCGGGGGCCGCTGGGAGCTCGCAGGTCGAGCGAAGGATGTGGAGGGGGTAGAGTTGTACGAGCTGTTGCTATGCGAAGGGTGCGAGTAGGGTTGCGGGGCTGTGCCGTTTGGGGCCCCGTTGAGTGGTGGGCGCGCGGCGGGCGATGGCTGGCTGTGAAGCTGCGCATGCAGTTTCTCTAGGGCATGGTCAGGGAGCTTGAAACGGGGGTGCTTGCCCGTAAGCACCTCGTCCCGCAGATGCAACAGCTGGATGTAAAAGTCTGCGTAGCGGCGCGCCTCAGGGTCGACATGGTGGCCGTCGCCGTTGGCCTGCACGGGCGGTGCTGGCACAGCGGAAGCCATGGCAGCGCTGGGCGGTGTCAGTGTCTGGATGGATGCACGCGCAAAGGCGACCGCTTCAAACGATGCACAAGCGCGATGAAGTCGATGGTGCAATGCTCACGGTGCCGCGTGGCAGCCGATCAAGTTTTGTACGTGGAGGAAGCGAAGGAGCTGGCCGCGCCAAATCCAAATATTGGCCTTGGCCCGCCCGGCGGCATTTTTCCGGCCGCCCAACCGCGTGCAGGCGGATTTGCGGGCGCTGCTCGGCCACTCGAGGCCCCGATGCATGGACTGTGGACTCGAGGCACTGCTACGGCATTTCCGGTGTGAGGTAGCCAGCGCTACCCATGTAACCAGATACAACGGCGAAGCGGACGGGCGTCTAGTACCAGCCCCTAGTCCGCTGCCGTGCCGCGTTGATGGTCACGCAGTGAGGGGTCCAGAAATCCCCGGCGGTGGTATTGCCCCATCCTGCGTGAATTGCCGTCCAGCGGCCAGACCAAATTCACACTGCCAGACAAAAAGATTCCTGCCAAAGTCGCGTTGCACCACGAGCGCCCAGTGGCAGGCGGCCCAAAACCGGCTGTGGAATCTTCTGCCGGAAGCGGTGCCGAATCGCCGAGGGCTTTGATCATGAATCATGAGTTGGCTCCGAACGCGCTTGCTGGTGACTCCTTCTTGACACCGTCCAACAACGCGCTATAGAGGTGTACTACGTACGTATATGGGCTCGCTTCTCGCTAGATCGCAGTCTTTCCTTCGCTTCCAGCCCCACCGCAAATCGTTTCTCTCTCTTTCGTGGGATACGCATCGGGCATTCTGCACTTCGAGACCCTTCAGCGCAGCAACCATGGCGGAAGCAGCTAGCAAACCCGTGTTCTTCTTCGACATAGACAACTGTGTACGTCCCGCCCCGTGACCTCGTATCCCGGAAGGTTGCTGACCCATACAGCTTTATTCCAAAAGTAGGCGTCGTCCTCCCGGCGATCCTTTGGGAATGCAGGGCTGACAGCAGCCCTCTGCAGGTACACGCGTCGCGAACATGATGTCCGATCTCATCGGTATGTTCAAAGACCGTCTGATTCTCCCAACAGCCACTTACCATTCCCAGACAAGTACTTTCAGACGCATCTAGCTCTCTCGCAAGAAGAGGCCAATACCTTGCACATGAAGTACTACAAAGACTACGGTCTTGCCATCGAGGGACTTGTTCGCCACCACAAGGTGGACCCTCTCGAGTATAACAGCAAGGTCGATGATGCTTTGCCCCTCGAGGAAGTTATCAAGCCGAACCCTCAACTGAGGAAGATGCTTGAGGATATGGACAGGGAAAAGGTCCGACTGTGGCTCTTCACCAATGCTTACATCAACCATGGAAAGAGGGTTGTGAGCCTTCTCGGAATTGAAGACCTTTTCGAAGGCATCACGTACTGCGACTACGGTGCTGAGAAGTTCGTCTGCAAACCGCACAAGGACATGTTCCAGAAGGCCATGAAGGAGGCCGGCGTTGAGAGGGCGGAGGATTGTTACTTTGTTGGTGCGTGCCACGACCATCCCAATTTCTGGTCGAGCTCATCTAACTAAATTTAACTCAGATGACTCTGCCGGAAACGTACGCGCAGCACAGGAGCTGGGATGGACCGCTGCTCATCTCATCGAGTCTTCGGAGCCGGCACCGGCTCAACAAGCTGCGCAGTACCAGATCCGCCACCTCGAGGAGCTTCGTATTATCTTTCCGCAGTTCTTCACGACACCGCCCAACGACCCGCCTCAGAGTTCGATTCCCTAAGCTAGCACCATCGCAACAACAGGGTTGCCCATGGGGATGCAGAGCCTAATAAGACCTAGCGATCACTCGGTGATTGCTTAAGTTCAGGCCACCATACTCTGCGGTCATATCGTTTGTGCAAACTCTGTTGAGATTTCCCGTTTTCTGAGCCATGGCATTAGATGTTTATCATTTCTTGGATTACAAAAGATTTTGTTATAGATCATGTTGTGGATGGGAAAGTAGAGTACAAATGAGATTTCCCCGAGGTTTCCCACTGTGACGCCTTCGCAATGCTTTGTGTAATTACACCGCTCCAGCCGGAGAGTCGTCGGAAGTGCCAGCCTTTGCTGCATCTGTCTTGTCTTCCAGCTTCAACTGCTCTACGCTAACATTATTTTTGCAATCATCGTCCCCTTTTAAATGGCGGCCATATTCTTTCCACAGATGCTTGACAGACTTCCCAAACAGGTCTTCCCAGAACGTATCTTCGTCATACTCCTTCTTCCTGAGAGCTTCGTTGATCGCCATAACACTGCCATCGCCGTAGGTCTTTTCCAGATGGTCTAGGAAGTAGCCGGTGTGCTGGTAGCCGGCGTCCCAGTCGCCATCGGCCTCCTTCTTCCAGTGCGGCGGCACAAATCCACTTCTCAGCCGCACATAGTCGGCAATACCCTCAATGAGGCCGCCGGGTGCCATGCCGTGGGCATTCCACTGCCAACAATGCACCATTTCGTGCCGAATGACACCCAACATCTCGTCCTTCCTCCGTTCCTTGGAGATGTGTGAGATGTACTCCAACGAGAAGTGAATCTCCTTGTGGTCGTTGTCAAGGTCCTTGCCCGTGGTGTACGCCACGCCGCCCATGGAGCGCAGGATGAGGGTGACGGAGCGAACAGGCGGGATGTCTGCGTGTGGCGAGTACAGCAGCTGCAGGACGCCAGAGACGGCCTCCTCGAGGGCCTGAGAGGCATCCAGATGCGAGAGGAAAGACTTGGTGCCCGCGTGCGAGAGGTCGCGCAACTCCAGGCGCAGGAGCGGCTTGCGCTTCGGCACGGGTTTCTTGGCCGCGGGCGCGGGGACGGGCGTCATGGTCTGGAAGTAGACGGGCGTGGGTGGCATGCTCGCCGTGTCGCGGTGCGGTACCTGCTGAATATAGCGCGCCGGGGAGCTCCAAGCGGCGGAACGCTGGCAACGGTGTCGCTGATATAGGCACGCAAGGGCACGGTCGAGTCAGGGATGCGGGGAGCAAGGGACGAAGCCAGGCAGCACCAGGCCGCGCTGGAGTTCCGTCGCCGCACAAGTGGTGGCCGGCAGCGGGCGGGGCGAGGGTGTGAAACACATGCTGAGCAAGCGAAGTTGACGCTCAGGATACGGTCGCCTCATCAGCGGCATACGAGCGGGCAGCGCGGGCTCTCTTGGCCGGGCAGGCGACGCGGCCGCCTGCAAAGAGACACCGCGCGGATTGGGCCATTATTTGCGTGCAGAGGCCGCGCGCATTTGCAGCGTCGACGAAAGTGGGGCGTGGATCAGGGCATTGGAGCTGGCTCTGGCACTGGCGCTGCCCGGCCAGCAGGAATAGGCCGGCAGGCCCGCGGGCGGCTTTTCCCAAACAAACCTCCAGCGTCAACAGAACACCAACCTACCGCCTGCGCCAACACCACCATGGAGGACCAGGCAGCGAGCCTTCTGGCTACGCTGAAGAAGCCGTCGGCCCCCGTCGACCAGAAATTGACACAATTCAACAGCCTCAAGAGCAGCATCAAGCACCTGCGCGTGCCCCAGGAGTGCACGCCGACCATCTTCGAATGCGTGCGCCTCGCCATCGCCGCGCAGACCTCGTCGACCCTCGTCTCCACCGGCTTCTCGACCCTCGGCCACCTCATCAAGCGCCTGCACCTGCAGAGCCAGACCCAGGTTGTCACCCAGGAGTCCAACCAGCTCCTGCCCATTCTCCTCGATCGCTTGGGCGATGCGCGCGAGAGCCAGCGCAATGCCGCCTCGCAGGCGCTCTCCGACCTGTGGCCTTACAACCATCCGGGCGTCGAGGGCGTAGTCCGCGAGGGCGCATTGGGCGGCACTAACTCACGCGCCAAAGAAGTCGCCATGCAATGGGTCGTCAAGGTCAGACACGATACACGCGCGCGCGCTTTTTTGTTGTGTTACAAACAAACTGACCCCGCATAGATGCACGCTAGCGACAACCTCCCCTTCAAGAGTTTTGTGCCGTACCTGGTCGCGAGCCTGGAAGACTCTGATGGCATGGTTAGAGAGACTGCCAAGTCGGCGGTCGTGGAATTATTCAAGTGCGCCTGCGCACTTCTATCTTAGGGAAGAAGGTGTGCTGATAAGAACCTACAGGAACGCGCCCGACCACGCAAAGAACGACCTGAAGAAGAAAATGAACGCCCACAACGTGCGGAAAACTATCGCGAACTACGTTATAGCAAACCTCGGTCTCCCCGGAGCCGTCGAAGTGGATTCAAAGGCCTCTACCATGTCCGTGCCTACCCTTTCAAGCCTACCATCGGATGCTGGATTGGCCGACAGCTTGCCTCAGGATGCGCGCCCGCCACCAACGGAGACCATTTCCATGGAGCCAGTCTATGTGTATGGCAACAGAGAACTGGAGGACTTGTTTAGGGATATGCACCCGCATTTCGAAGGAAGAGAGACGGAGCACAACTGGCTGCCCAGAGAAAAAAGCGTTTTGAAGATCCGCCGTATGCTCAAGGGAAACGCGCCGACCGAGCACGAATCTGTGTTCATCGCAGGAGTTCTGAGTCTTCGTGACGGTATCCTCAAAGTTGCCAACTCGCTGCGGACAACACATGCCACCAATGGATGCCAATGTATCCAAGAACTCGCGCGAACTTTGGGCCCTGCCATCGATCCCATGGTAGAGATTCTGCTACAAAACTTCATCAAGATGAGCGCCAACACCAAGAACATCGCTGCGCAGAACGGAAACGTGACTGTTGACACCATTTTTGCGCATGCTTCTTACACAAACCGAATGATGCAACATGTGGGCTTCGCGATCGCGGACAAGAACGTTCAGCCACGTACCTATTCTGCGGGTTGGTTGAAGACGCTCTTCCAACGGAATGCAGCTCACAAGAGCCACTTCGAGCACACCGGAGGCCTTGATTCCACCATCAACGTCATCAAGAAAGGTCTCGCCGATGCCAATCCCAAGGTCCGTGAGAATTTCAGGGCAACCTACTGGGCTTTCGCCAAGATATGGCCTGCTAAGGCCGAAGCAATTATGGAGAATATGGACGCGAAGCAGACATCTCTGCTCCAGAAGGACCCGAACAACCCCAATGCTTCAGTTGGCTCATCGAGCGGGAAGGGGCCGTCATCAAAGCTCAAGTCTCAGGCCTCCCGTTCGTCTCTCAAGGATACGATTGCCGCGCAGAGGAAGGCTGCTCTCGCCGCCCGAAAGATGCCGGATCGCCCGAGCTCTGCTCAATCTTCCTTCTCCCCGGTAAAATCCACCTCTTCGGCATCCCTTCGAGAAAACCCGGCTGGGTCACTATCCAAGTCTGTGCACGGCGGACGGCCTCCATCTGCTCTGTCAAACTCTAGGACACAGTCTGGAGAGAAGACATCATCTGCTAGCTCAGGAGGAGGCTCTCTGATGTCTAAGCCCGTTCGAAGACCTCGTATGGCACCTCGTCCCCAGACCGCGGACCCGTATGCTGCCAGAAACAAAAACGCCCAGCAGGCGGATACTCCTTCCATGAGCCCGGCTGGTAGCCCTGAGAAGAGCACAACCAAGAAGGCTAGCACATTGAGAGGCAGACCTCGTGCACCATCCAACAAGAACAGCCCGATAACGAGCCCAGGACGGCCCAAGTCTCGTTTGGAGGCTATGCACCGCAAATCCCCTAGCGTGGATAGTGTGACAGCAAGTCCATCTAAAGCAGAGGATCTTACCATGGTCATGCCATTCCGGCAACGGCCTTCGCTAGATAAGGCCATGACCGAAGGCAGACTTGGCCATAATGATGATGATAGCTTCACGATGGTAATTCCCAAGGTGGACTTCTCTCGATCCGAGAACCAGCGATTTTCCCCTCACACAAGCCCTTCCAAAATTCCTTCACCACGGCCACTGTCTTTGTCAGCTAGTCTCGGTATCAACTCCCCAGAACTTCGCGCCCTTGCGCAGAACAAGACACCGAAGTCCAAGTCGCCTGAGCGGTTGTCAACGAATGATGCTATCTCGACGGAAGAGGTCAAGGTCTACGAGGATCCTTTCGCTGGCGAGGCCCAACGGCCATCCGACGATGAGAAGCCAGTCCTAGAAGAGCTACCCGTGAACGAGCAGAACCGTGATCGCCGCATGAGCAGCGAGACTCTGGATGGAGAGCGCCCTGGTTCAAGCGAAGGCCAGAAGTCAAACGGTGCGAACGGCGCCGCGAACGGTGGCGAGGAGGTTGTTCAAGACAGGGCGGAGGTTCTTCGCACTCGCCGCCTATTGTCAAGCGGAATTGAACGCATCCGGGCCAAAACTCTTGATGCCCATGGCTTCCGTCGCCTGCAGGATGTCGTCAAAGGAGACCTTGACATCTGGGGCGAGCAAGACCAGCGCTTCGGAGAGCTTCTAATGGCCCTGCTCGAGTACCTAGAGACTCCTGTTGACGCGACGAAGACGCCCAACATCAAGGCTCAAAACTTGAAGACCCAGGTCCTCGGCACAATTCGGGCAATGCTTGTTCTGCACCGTAAGAAGTCAGGTCCGTACTATGCACGTGCCCTCTGCTCCGTTCTTGCCTCCCGCGCCCAGTGGGATACCGCCAGCCACATCACCACCGATATCGAGAAAACGGCAGACGAAATTGTGAAGTACGGTCAAACCGCGGACCTCATCAGCGGCATCCTCGACTTTCTAGACTCTAGCAACGCGCCCAACTCCCCGGCTTCGGCCGTGTCGTCGGACCAGAGCCGCCCCGCGTCGGCCTCCCCTTCTCCACGCACCGTCACGCTTTCGCTGCAGACCCTGTCTACTCTTCTGCAAATCTCTGCCGCGAAGAATGTGCCCGTCACTGATGCGCAGGCGCAGCAGCTCGGGCGTCTGGCTGTTAAATTTTTGGGTAGCCTTGACCCGGATGTTCGCAGGGCGGACATGGACTTCTGCGTACAGCTGCATGAGCGCCTTGGCGGCGAGCAGGACGGCGGTTTCTGGAAGGCTGTGGCCGGTGCTGATAAGGGCCACTTGAACCTTATCACTTACTACCTTGCCCGCAGGAACAAGGCATGAGATGTATCGAGGGCTTAATGTGGTGGGTTATGGTTTTCATTCAATCACGGATACCAGGTTGGGATGGAGGGAAGGAAATGCGCCAGGCAAGGCTTGCGGGCAGGAAATGGAATAGGGGCAAAAGGGTTTTCAGTTGGCGTGTTTCGTCGTCGTGTTTTGTGAGTAAAGCGAACGAGACAAGAGCAAAGAGTTTCCGTCAACGAAGCGAAGAAAAAAAGTTTCGGCGCTGGTGGTGGCTTCCTAAACGGACGAGGATCGCGGCAGGCATTCTCCAGCTCTTCTCTTATTCTTGGTCATTCTTTGTCCCCACTGCTGCACGAGCGGGCTGGTTGCTGTAGTTTTTCACCTTACTTCCCTGGAAATTTCTTTTATTTCCCCTTCAGGTTGGGTATTGTTCTTTCCTTGTCTGAAGTATACCATAACACCTTCTTTTTCGATTACCTTTTTCTCCTTACAGTACTTCACTAGGGTTGGGGTTGTAGGGGGCGTTCCGAGCGAGTATACCTAGTGATCTTGGGTTTGTTTTTTTCGTTGCTGCTTTTTTCTTGTTTCGTATCAGTCGAGGCTAGTTTATAGGGAGTATAGTTATCGTTTAATGCTACGGTCTTTCCATCCTGGATCCTGTGCGGCTGAGTGTATAGCTGGTGTGATGGTGTTGAGGATATTGTAGCACTGAAAGTATGCTGTGAATAGACTGAGACTGAGTAAGAGGGACCTTCATATACGAAGGACGAGTCAAGCTCTGCGGGTAGGTACAGCTCTAAAGACTCGAAAGTGATCTTCATGACGCTGTGAAGTCAAGAGTGAGACCGGATAGGAGTAGGTCTTGCCGATAGAAGGTTGCTATCCGTCTCCTAAGGGCAAGTATACCACAAGTACTACGCACGCCATGCCAAGTGAAATTATGACGCCTTAACACAGGGGTCCCAATAGCCCTCGCAGCAGACACCCGCATGTGGGGGGGATGTCAGGGCCGGACACCGGCATGCATGCGTAAGCCACTCTTGCAGTCGTCGAAAGAAGCGCAAGCCGTCGGTCCCACCAAGGCGGGCGCCCCCGCCTGAGGCTTCGTGAATAATAATACGCCTCTGCTATAGCGCCCAGCCTGGGTACACGATCGTTGATCCTCCCCGTTCTAGGGCCGGTTTAGGCAAGAGGTAAAGGCGGAGACGAAAAGCAAACAGCGCCGCTGCATGCAGCGCCCGGCTGGATTTAACCGAGCTGTTGTTTAGTACCCGGGGAATCTTGAAACCTCGATTTGGTGGATCCAGGTACGACAGATCGATGTCCCCCTCATTCCCGTCATTTCTTGCTTTTCTTGCGTGCATGGAGATGGGAGGGTGAGGGGGGTGCTTTTAGCGAGCGCAGGCTAAAGATGACGCGCATGAAGCGGAAATTGGAGCGCAAAGCACACGC
>RKSS01000859.1:32146-50525 GCA_009829855.1 Neofusicoccum kwambonambiense | reverse complement strand
AAAAAAAAAAAAAAAAAAAAAAAAAAAGAAAACACACCTCAATCTTCAGCATCCGACACCTCACACACGCCTTCGCCCTCCTCACCATCTTCGTCTTCTCGCGCGCCTCGTCCGTCAACCGCCCATCCTTCCTCTTCCGGCTCCCCTGCGCCGGCGCCTCCCACACCCTCGTCGTCGGCGCCACCACCACGACGCCCTCCCCCGGACTGCTCCCGTCGGGCGTCACGCACGCCGACGCCTGCCCGCTGCTCGCCTCCGTGCTGCCCCGCCTGCCGCCCCCCGCGCCGTCGTCCCCGTCCGACACCAGCTCGAAGCTCAGCGGCGTGAGGCCCTCGTGGCTGCCGACCATCGACCACGGCGACCGGTCGTCTGCGGGCGGCTCGTCGGCGCAGACGGGCGGCGCGATCGTCTCACATCCGCTGGGGAGCTGGTGGCGTGCGGAGCTGCGGGTCGTGGCGCCGGGCGCCGGGATGGGATCGGTCAGGGCGGAGAGGGACTGCCAGTCCGGGGCGGGCGGTGCTGGGGCCGCGGAGAGCCAGGACTCCTGGGTGATGGGCGGGCGGGTGGTGCTGGCGGTCGGCGGGGGGCCGGGGTTGCGGGTGGGGGCGGCGAAGAGCAGGTCGATGTTGTGGAGCGAGCTGAAGCCCGGGCCGTCCGGGACGGGTGCGAGGTGCGAGTCGCGGAACGGGTAGGCATTCTGTGCGCCATACCAAGTTGCGCTGTCGTGATTGATGGCTGGAGGGACGAGGTGTGGGTTCGACGGTGCGTCGTGGGACCGTTGGGCGCCATGCGGAGAAGGAAACACTCCGTTACTTCGCAAATCGTTTGTGTTCAGGGAGCGTTGTGAAAGGTTGTATTCCTGCAGAAGGTTTGCCTCGAAAGAACCGCAGTTCTGGTTCGCTGACAAGTCTCCTGGTGCTACTGGGAGTATGTTCGTTGGAGCAAGTGATAGGCCGGGTACGAGGAAACTGTCAAGGAATGTGTGTTCCTCCGTTTGTTGGGCGCAATCGAATGGATGCCATGATAGACCTCCGAAATCATCGTATACTTCTGAGTTCAAGTCGCCAAAGAGAATATGGCGGCGAATTTCTTCATCGGTGAGACGCTTTGGGTTGTTGGCTGGACTCGAGCCTTGTGACGTAAGCATAGCTAATATTGCGGCTTCAACAAATCCTACTGCCAAGCCTTGCGCACCTGCAAAGCTTGTTTTTCTTTTGAACAGCTCCTGATAGAAGCTGAGCGAACGATAGAACAAGAAAGGTTGGAAAGGATAGACGGGCAAGAGGAATGATTGAGGGAACTCAGAGTGTTTCCGCAGAAAACTGATAAAATCACGCTTCCCCGCTCCCGACGCCGGGGCGAGGCTGTGTGGAACGTTGGGCTGCCAACGCATTCTTGCATGGGGCTTGCCTCACATCGCCGACGGCTGTGGGGCTGGCTGATGAGGATGCCAACAGGCAGCAACGAGGCTCTCGCTTATGCTGATCTGACAGCCACACGAGCCTTTCATGCAGAGCTACACGCCTCGTCCGCTTTATCATTCCGTGATAGGTCTATTCTGCATCGCCCCGCGAAGGACAGATCTCGTACTGATCGGCGGTTATGGAGCCCTGGCGAAGGGCCTTTTTTTTGTTATCGCGTTTTGGGTACATTTGCAGCTGACCGGTCAGGTGGCCGGAGAATGCAGCCACTACCAGGCTGGACCGCTTCATGCCTGAAATACTTTGGGCCTCAGTGTAAATAGGGACATATCATTTCCCTCAATGTGCATAGTGTAAAGCAACATAGAGTCCAATTGTTCTGCTGGACGTGTGTGCAAAGGCAACTGCGAAAGTATTGAAGGAATTGAATGGTCGGCAGAACTGAGTCAACCAGATCTGGGAATTATAAACGCCAATAAGCCAGGCTACGCCGACTAGTCAATTCAAGTGCCGCTTCTGAGGAAACAAGGATTCCCTTGGTATTGTCGGCGCTTTTAAATGTGACTTATAAGTTATAAAACCCTCAGTCGCAATACTACCTACTCAACCAAACCTTAGTTTTAGCCTCACAATCGTGTCAGCGTCAGCTCCAGCATGCCAATTGCGTCACTGCCGGAAAATATCCGCCTTGCGAGACTTTCCGATCTCCCCCGAATCGGCATTGTCGCTACCGCTGGCTTTTACCACTCTCCAGTCTTCCATTACCTACGGCCTGGCTATAAACGCTATCTGCAGGATACACTGGCCAGTTATCGGGCTGAGTGTCAGGAAAGTATTCTGGATCCAGACGCCGTCGTTGTCGTTGCAGAACAGGCCTCAAAGGAAAACGAGTCTGACTCGGTCTTTCCGGAGTTAAAACAAGTATACCCTCCTCTTCACGAGCAGGTCCCCCAACACATTCTGAAAACGAACAAAGTGATCGTGGGAGTTGCAATTCTCTCTCTCAAAGCGGATCCGAAACGATCGGGCAATTTCATGCCAGACGGTAAAATATACACACCCAGTGCGAAATGAAGACTATGACGGCTTACGAAGACGACAGGCACTCGAACGAATAACAGATGTCATGACACACAAGACCATGGGCGGGATAAATGTCTTGAAGGTATCAAAAGATTCTGCGAGACGGAGGATAAGGCTAAGGAGGAGTAAGCATCCTGCAACTGGCAACTGCACTCTACAAAAATATGGCAAGTGTCAGGAGCTGACCATGCTCACTGATGCAGATGGTTCGGTGGTCACATGGAAATCACTTCCATTGTTGTGCATCCAGCATACTGGCGCAACGGAAATGGGAAGCACATGGCGGAATGGTTCATGGCGCTTGCGGACGAACACAACCTCCCAATGTGTATCTCCGCAGCCCCCATGGGGGCAATGCTTGCCACGCACCTCGGCTTCAAAGAAGCCGCTGTGGTAGAAATTAACGGCTATGAGGAGTATCCGGGAGACATAGGTCTATGGTTTGGAGTTCGCAAGGGCTCCGGTGGGGATTCGTTGGAAAAGCGGCAGGCTCGTGGTCATTGTAAGGGAACACCGGCCCAGAGGCCAACCGTGTTCTTTGGCTGGATCGCAGGATTCGGTTCGGAGAACGCTGCAACGCACGCATACGTTCATGGGCCTTGTCATGCAAGTCGTTAGTGTTTTACTGGCATGGAGCTTACATAGGCGGTTTGTTGATGGAGTCGGGCAGCATTGAATTGCGTTGCTGGTGGGAGGAGCTGCGTGCGGATTTTGCATGATGATGTAACTGGTGAGAAGGAAAGGAGAGCAGATAAACTCAATCGATGGAAGTTCAAGTGTAGAGCCCGGACTTCCGGCAATGGTGAGATTCAACGACACGGATGGAGTCGGTTTGAAGTTGGGACTTGCTTTTACGGAGGAGATGACTTCGGACATGAAATCATCAGGCTGACTGGTCACTCTGGCTGAAGTCGGTGAGAACGTAAAGGAGTACCGCAGTCCCAGGGGCATTAGGGGATGGTGACCTCGAGTAAAGTTAAAGATGTTGTGGCCGTACTCGAACCTCATGTAAATTAATACGCGCTTGCTCCTGTCATCAGAGAGAATGCGGTGCAATGAACCTGGAAGCCATGGAGCCAGTAGGTCATGTGTGCATTTCGACCCTATAGGGTGTCGAGAGGCGAGGAAAGCCGATGCCGAGCATCTCGGTCAGTATAATCCCGGTGTGGTCGAGAACATCAGGCGCGCCGAGGTCACCGTGGATGACGGGCCGAAGCTGAGCGGCGCCGACAGCAGTGACGGTCCTTGAGACAACTCGGGCCTTTCCGCGAGAGACACTCGGAGAGGACAGCGCTGGGCAAATGGTCGTCTCGGTACAACAGGAAGCGCCGCCTCGGCAGATTACGAAACATACATAGCACCTGTGCAAATTCAGCAGTGGCGAGAAGGGGCGGAACCGCGGAAGCCGGTTGATGGGCCAAGACATGGCAGACGCTGAAGGAGCGCGATGGCATTCGGCGGCAGGCGTGATGAATGAGATGATGACGGATGCGGACGGCGACGGAAAAGGCCACCAGCGCTCAGGAAACAGCAGCAACGCACCGCGGCCCGTGTTTGGCACGTGTCGGGTCTTCCGGACCGCTCCCGCAACTGCTAAACACATCTTCCGTCACAGCATGCTACCTGCAGGCACACATCGTATTCTGTTTCCTCGCGAAGCTGCCGTGACGCCAGCAAAGAATGCCCCTTCCTTGGCGCCCTCTGCTTCTCGCATCTCTGCACACCAGTAAGCGCCAGCTGTGCGGAAGCGCTGGCACTTCAGAACGTCGCTCTGATCTGCGGCTTCAGGCGTCCAAGCCTCAGGCGCAATGGCCCGCGCCGAGTGCCCAGCGCGGATATCCGCCTCCTTCCGGATGCCATCATCGTACAATATCTTCTCAGTGACACCATCGACCGGTAGAGGCTGAGATCCAGTGCTTGACCACCGGGCTTGGCGCCGTCATGTCCAGCTGTGGTATAGCCACTGCTAAGGACGAGTGGTGTTGTGTCGCTGATCACTGGCCACCGCCGGGTCGCGCCGGCGCGGCTTTGTGGCGGCCTTGCACACAGTCACACCTTGGCCAGCCCAACTGCAACACCATATGCGGAACGTGGTGCTAGGGCTGAGATATGGTTAAGTCGTATACCGGCGCCTTATACGCCATAAACCTTATTCGAGTCAAGACGGCAATGCGCCATAACACCACTCTCGTGTACAGCGCCTCCATGGACCTTCCGCGCCGCAAAACCCCTGTGCAGGCCCGTTTTATTTTGCCTTGCGGTCTCTTGGCGTCTCTGCCCAGGCGCTATGTGCAGTGGTGTGACGCTGCCCTGAGGAATAGAGAACTCAAACGGCCAGTGGATGATCTTCGGAGAACCACGCTGTGTCTCCAGTAGCCAAGAATAGGCTGAGGCTTGGTAATGCCAACGTCCCAGAGTCGCCGTGCTCTCCGTTGCGGCTCTTCCTGCCAAAGTACTGCCGCAAGTCCCTTTCCACATTCTATGGTCGTCATCCGACACCCCAAGCGCGCAGGCTGCAATGCTGCAACTGCCGATGATGCCGACCAGGATGGGGTTCATGCATAACACTTCGACATGGGGTAGGTAGGCTGCGAATGCTAATTTCGGCATCACTCCACTGAGGTCTTAGATACCGCTGCTTGGAGCGTTTCAACAGCTCGCTGGCCGTCCCTGTACGCATTAATCAGCCCTGCCCGTCGAGAAAGCTCACTTGATCGCCGCCAGCGCCAAGCTCAGTCTGGCCCACGCTCGAGCGCTGTCACCTGCTAGCTGCGGCCAAACCACCTCTAGCGAGATTTTCTAATTATCTACTTCTTTAAGCTTAATAAATTGGCCCGCGCCACTGCCTCGGCTGAGCACCTGGCCTTCCTTCCGCTGGAAGGCTAGACCAATCTTGGAAGGTGTGATGATTCAAGCAATAGGGAGACGGCTCTCTTTCCCAATGATCTGCGCTTGTTTTTCCCGTGCTGGTCGAGCCTACTCCACACGGGACCGGTGGCTTAGCCTGCAGATCGACCATTGTCTGACCCTAACGACGTCCATCCCTTCTGTCCCTGCGTGCAGAGCCTCCAAGCTGTGCTCAGACCCCACAAATACGAACTCTCCACGATACACCATCTTCACGACTCACGACAGTACGACGGAATCGCCGCCAAGACAGTCCCGACAAGGTTGAATTACTAAATGCGCTTGCCGAGCGGCTCTCCGGCACTCCGAGAGAGCAAAAGAAACGCCTTGTCCTGATGTCACTGCCATGCATTCGCCCTGCTGTGGTGGTGAGGGACTGGCGTTTCCGGCAATGCAAAGTCCGACTGAACCGAAGGCTCAGTACTGAGATGGTTTCTATATAAGAGACAAGACTTCGTCCATTGAAGAACACACTAACAACAACTCAACTGCAATCGCTGGCTTCACTGTCACTCTTTACACTCCAAAACCAACCGCCAACATGTTCTTCAACACTATTGTTACCGCTCTCGCTGCTGCTTCCTGCGTTGCATCTGCTCCCACGCAGAAGCTGAACGCTCGCGCAAGCGTCCCCCACGACTCGCTCAACCCGTGGCCTGAAGCTGTCAGGACCGGCACTGAGGGTGATGGCATCAAGAGGTTTGAGCCGACTCTCCACATTGCCCATGGCTGCCAGCCGTACACTGCCGTCAACGAAGCCGGCGACATCAGGTTAGTGCCTATGCTGTCGATCTCCCCTTAGCCCACTAACACACAACGCAGCGGCGGCCTCCAAGACACCGGCAGCTCCACCGGCGGCTGCAGGGACACTGGCAAGGGCCAGACCTACGTTCGGGCCAAGTGGCACAACGGCCGCTTCGCCATCATGTACTCGTGGTACTTCCCGAAGGACCACCCCAACAGCGGCGACGTGGCCGGCGGCCACCGCCACGACTGGGAGAACGTCGTCGTCTTCATCGACGACCCGGCCGCCGCCACCCCGACGCTGATCGGCGCCGCCGCCTCCAGCCACAGCGGCTACACCAAGAGCGACAACCCCCAGCGCAACGGCGACCGCGTCATGGTCGAGTACTTCACCAACTTCCCCACCAACCACGAGCTGCAGTTCAAGACCAGCGAGGGTGCCGACTACGCCCTGCTCGACTGGGACGTTATGACCGACGCTGCCAAGCAGGCCCTTCAGAATGCCGACTTTGGCAGTGCCAACGTCCCCTTCAAGGACGGCAACTTTGAGACCAAGATTGAGCAGGCTTGGGTCTAAGGGGCTGCGCCTTCTTAGTTAGCGACAGGGTGGCGACCGGCGCCTTACGTTTTTGATGGGATCCTCATTTTTGTGTATATATCATGTTTAGCTTGTTGTATATTTTGAAGGGTTGACTATTCATGAATTTGAAGTGGCCGAATTCAAAGCTAGAATCTTCTATTGGTCTCTCACAGCGATGTCCCCTTGTTCATTTTCTGAAAATGCAACTGCATGAATCATATTCTATTCAAGCTGCATGAATTCAAACCAGGATATCGCTGCTGCTGGAAACACCCGAATACCCCGACGGCTCGGTGAATTAACCTTCCGAACAAAACATATACAGTCGATGCGGTCGTTTGGACCGCGATGTCTAGAAATACTACCCACCCATTCTCCACTGATACGCCAATCGTCTGACAGAGGATCTATTGGATCCCCTATCCCCAACCTCTCCTCGGAAACTGACTTGGCCACCTCATTGACTTCTGAATGCTCAATCCAACGACGACGCGTCTTCTTCCGGCTTCCGAAGATCGACCGGGCGCTCTGGGACGAGGAAAGTTGCAGCAAAAGTCGATGGAATAGTGATACCGAACATCACAAAGGCGATGATCAAGTTCACCATTGGCTCGACCTTTGCAGCACCGACGCCAAAGGACAGGCAAGAGCCTATCGATTCGAACGATCGCATCAAGCCCACCGCCAACGTTAGGGTTTCCATGTCGTCGAAGTATGTTCCGAGAATCCAGTATACGAACATGTAGTGGGATTCGTTCATGAACCTGAACACCTGTCAGCAGACTTCGACGCCCACCAGATGTCGAGGAGCACTCACCGGAAGAGCACGTTGACAGCAAAGCCGCGGCCAAACCCGGGATTGCTCCAGTCCAAGGTCACCTTTGGAGAAGCATTCGCGTACAAGTTCTCATTTGCAACCTGCCATGCAAAAAGAGCGAGCATTATGACCGAAAAGATACTCCACGTAAACTTCGCCAGCGTCGGTCGGCTGAAGATCTTCAGGTCGTAAAACCAGCCCCACACGATGTTGGCGGCCGTTGCGGCTAGGCCAGAACTCAACGCTCCCAACGCTCTTGCTCGCACCGAGAAATACTTTGTGAGGTAGATGCCCTGGTACGTTCCGTTCCAGTTGAATCCCACGAGAATCGGGATCAGCAGATAGAACTGCTTGGTCTTCAGCAGCGCCCACCATCGGCGGAATTCCTTCATGACTGCCTTGTTCTTCGTGGGGTCCGGCACCTTGCGTCCATCGCGATGTATGACCTTCTCCGGGGGCGAGATCAGGAAAGCGAGCGGGAGACCGAGGCACTGCAGACCAATGAGGACGAGGTAGGTGTCATATCCGACTTTTCCTCGCTGGCCGTTCTTGACGTTCAAGGACAGCTGGATAGAGGAGCCGATGAGCTGCCCGAGCTCGCGCAGTCCTAGCCAGATCCCGGTGAACTTTCCACGGTCCTTGACGTCCGCGTATCCAAGCGCAATTGCACCCTCGGCTGCCCACAGCGCGGATGCAGCAATTCCGCATGTAGCACCTCCGAATAGGACAAACCATTCAGTGCCATACCGGTTATTGACATACAGAGAAGCCGAATAAGGAGCGTATCCCAGGGTTCCGAGGATGAGGACGTTTTTCAGACCGTATTTGTTGGCAAGGATGGAGAACGCAGAGCAGCCAAAGACCATGATGCCAAATGTCAGTGAATTAGCACCATTTACAAGATATGGTTGTTGTTGGCCTCCTGCGCCGGTATCTGCAGAACTGTTAGCTCCATTCGAGGCGGTTTGGGCTCAGCATACTATTGAGCGCATTCCAAATCCCGGGTTGTGTGAAAGATATCATTCCAACGATTATCACGTTGAAAAGCGGGCTTCGATACCATCTTGTGAAGCGAGATACTGGCTTGGGAGCTGATTCTTCAATCGCCCCCACTTCCGGCTCCACTTGCTTCGTCGACATCTCGTAGAGGTCCCGATCGGTTGGTTCGATATCCGATGAGCAGAAAAGAGTCGGGAGGGCATGCGTTTAATAGGTGATTTACACAGGTGCATACCAAGGATGATGCGAGAAAAACTGATCAAGCTGTGCGCTTCCATTGGCCTGGCGGAATGATGTTCGGTGGGCCGATCTTGGCATGCAAGGCGTTATACGGAGATACTATGAGGCAATCGAGACGAACGCCACCACAGTCCAGCAAACGCCAAAACATACGTTCGTTGGTCCTGAAACCCCACCAAAACAGTCTCTAACGGCGAATTCACCAAATCGAGATTTCTAGCAGCCTCCACTGATGCTTCTACGTATAAGCCACAGTCAAATATCCGAGTCATGTGGCTTTTCCCTCAGCGACGTGCTTGCATGGGGCAATTACGACGGCACCTCTGTAGAGATATAAGTCCATCACTCAAGCCTTTTGGGCACCCTTTAGGCTTCTACAGGAGCGCGAATCTCAGCCATCATGGGATCTTCCGTAGTGCTATCAGTATTCAGAAATACAACATTCCCGTCAGCGGTGAATCTTCCGGAGCCATACCCTAAGGAGACTGCCTTCCCATTGTCACTCACACCATCAAGCCGAGACGCACCATTGTCTGATCTGATATATGAAATCAACCATCTGTCCAGCTCTGGGTATATCCGCACACTGCTCAACAACCATGGCGCCATATATTTCAGAAATCTGAATCTCAGCGACGCCCAAGAATTCTCCCAGTTCGCGCATGCATTCGGCTTTGTCCCTCACGAGGATATCGGTAATCCAGTCCGGCGCACGGTGCTCGCCAAGAACGTAGCGACTGCAAATGAAGGTCCCAACACACAACCAATATACCCGCATAACGAGTTCGGCCTCAGTCCTCACTATCCAGCCTACGTCCTTTTCTTCTGCGCATCAGCACCCGAAACCGGCGGCGAAACTCCGATCAACAACTCGATCGTGCTGTACCGACAGCTCAAAGAAAAGCATCCCGAGTTCATCGACGAGATCGAGAAGAAGGGCGTCAAGTACCAGCTCTTCTACGCGAACTCGGCGCGCCACCAGACGGCCTCCCCAGGCAGCTCGGTCCTGCAGGCCTACGGGAAACACGTCCTCGACACCGACGACACGGAGAGCGCGCGCCGGAAGATCGAGGCTGAGATCAGGCGGCTGCCCACGGCGGAGTGGGTGTGGGAAAACCAGAGCGAGACCAATCCGCTCGGCGACCTGAGAGTCTGGCAGCACCTCCCGGCTGTTCGACCGCATCCGCATACTGGCCAACCGGCTTTTTTCAACAACGCTGTGTCCAGGTTCTTGAACGCTGTTGCGGCCGATACGCTCCTGCCTCCGCACATCAACAAGGATGAAGTGTACCAACCTCCTGCGTTTTATGGAGATGGAAGTTTGATTCCAAGAGAGTATTTCGATTCCGCGGTTGAGTTTATCAAGCAGACGAGGGTTTTGATTGAGTGGACGAAAGGGGATGTCGTGCTGATGGACGTGAGTTACGGTGACATCAGACACGAATACTGAGATGCTGACTCATCTATTTTTAGAACCATGCGGTTCAACACGGGAGAGAGCCCTGGACAGGAGAGCGGAAGATTCTGGCAAGTCTTTGGGATGAACCATGATGAGAACCGAATTCGCAGCATCGCAGGAACTATTCCAGACGAAATCGGCACCTGCCCACGTCTTGTAAGACTCATGCAATGGCCTCACCGTCTCAACCTCCCAAATCATCTGTGACTTAGGCCCATGTTTTCATACATCGGTTATTTTGTTGTAATCTTCCTGAACCTCACAGCATCTTCGCTCAAATGTCTTCCCATCGAATCTGCCCGGCTATCCCGAGTTTTTTTTGTAACGTTTTCTGTTGAACGGTGCGAGAAAAGAAGACGCCGCTGTCTTGTAAATTAAAGCTATCTAAGCTGACTATATACTACGCATTCGGAAGAACACGGGAGCTATTATAGTAACCTCGGTTGTAGTAAGAAGGTGAGAAAAAAGGGGTAGTATGGAGGCTAGTGTAATAGCGTTGGGCTAATAGTAAAACACGTGATTGCGGGCTAATGTGGTTGACATTTTCTAAGCAACGTTGTTATTCGAACCGTCGTCACCCTGGAATAAAAGCAGCATCGTCAAAGCCGATCCGCCATCAGCTCACCTCCCCGTCGTATCCGGAATTGCATTGCGAAAGAGCGTGGCAAGAATGAGATGTAACGGTAATCCATGTGGCACAACCACTGTTGAGGATCACGATGAAGGTAAGTAGTGAAGGATCGGAGCTTTTTTGGAATTCCGGCGAATCCACGGTGCTGCAGCATGGGTATGAGTATTTGAGATGGACTTTGATTAAATCATTTAGCCCGTTACGAGAACAAGCACTGTTCGAGAAACGGCACCTTAAACCCATATCAGAAGCTGCGGATTGCCTCTGTTCTATTTGCAGCTCTACTATCTTTGTTTTCGAAGTATTCAAACACATATTCACACGGTGTTCAAGAACTTAATGTACTTTACATCATCTATTCATATTCACGTTTCGTAACTCCTACATATTTCATGATCTAATTTACCATTCAATCCACCTCTGTGCCTGTTTAGCCGAAGTCTGCGTCTACAGAGCCAGAACAGCAGCGACGACTCCGACAACAGCAGCACCGGCCAAGGACACCCCAAGAGAGGCAGCAGCACCCTTGGAAGGCTCGACCGTCACACCAGCAGCAATCTGGGTCACCGTCACAGTCCAATAAATCACGTTCGTGGGATCGCGCGTGACAGTGTACTCCGTAGTCGGGGTGGCCGACATTTCAGACATGCAGCTGCCCACGGAGAGCGTGTTCTGGCGCGAGAGAAGTCACGGTTAGCAAATTCTCCATCCACTTCTCCGCCAGTTCGCGGGACGGCACTCACGTAGACGCCCTGGGTCTGGTTGGCAACCGGCCCGGCCACATCCTCCTCCCAGCACCGCATGTTCGCCATGATGTCCGCGGTCGGCGCCGCGGACGGGATGTCGGTGACGTCGACGGTGCAGACGGGGCTGGCCTTCGTCTTGGTGCTGGTGACGTCGCAGCGCAGCGCGCCGTCGACGCGCACGTCCGACGCCAGCGTCGTCGTCGGCGCGAAGTCGTCGGAGCTGTACGACTGGTAGAAGTCCCAGCCGAAGTAGTCCGGGCCCACCGTCACCGCGATCGGGTGGTTGGACGAGATCGGGCAGAGCGCGCCGGCCGTCGAGCGCGCGCCGGCAGAGGGGCACGTGAAGGCGAGCGTGGTGCGCGATGACTCGTCGACGTTGTAGATGGAGGCGCTGATGCCGGAGGTGGGCACGAAGGTTGCCCGGCTGCCGTCGCCTGGGTAGGCGAAGGACAGGACCATTGAGGTGGAGGTGGGGCCGGAGCTGGAGTCTGATGATGTGGAAGAGACAGCAGAGGCGCCGGCGGTGAGCGCCACAGCGGTGAGAGCCAGTGTAGAGATCATATTGTTAAGGTTATACGTGGTCTTGGGTTGCTTGCTCTTCTCTAAACGGAGGCTTCAATACGTGAGGCAAGAAGAAGGGCGAAGTGGGATTCTTGAAGACTTCAACCGCTTTATATACATGCTTGTGCATGGTAGGATGACCCCGTGCACGATGGCTTTGGGGGCAATTGTTCTCGATGGCGTAGCTGGGCCAGGCTACAGCGGAGTACGAGATTCTGGTTACCGAATGTGGAGTGACAGTCGAGCGGAAGGATTAAGGCACAGCAAATAGTTAATCGGCTTCGCTTAGAACGCCAATCGTAGCCCAGAACACAATCTTCATCAAGGCAAACAGGCAGCAGCGATCTTGGCAATGCCGGGCCATGCTCCCAGAACGATCTCGCACGCCTAGTGCATGTGGCACAGCATGTCCCTTGGCCCATCGCTTGGAATGCGAGCTGCTACTGTGCCTCTTCTGCTGCGCTCGTAATGCCCAAAATAGCATCGCCCTCACCGTCTTTCTATCATGAGCTTTCTTTCACTCTTTTTCTCCGCCTTACGTGGGTGTCTGTTGGACTGCAACTTGGTGAAGGCGTGGTGGCTTGGAATGCTACTTCGCCCCGCGAATGATTGGCTCGCATACCTATTGTCAGCCGGCGTTCCCGTTCCTTGTGACACTCAAGCTTTCGCGGCGCATCGGCAAGCCGCAGAACAAGCTCCCGACGCGGAACTCCGGGTTTCATCTTGACACAGACAGATTACACGTGCGAAGGATCAGCCTGATTGGCAATTCTGCCCAATGACCTACCCACGCAGGCTGCGGAAAGAGCACAAGTTTCCGAAAGCATTGCACGTTTCGGATGCTTCGCGGAGCCCTGCAGCCACGCCCATGAGACAGCGAATTCAGCATCGACGTCCGCTGGGTGCGTGCGGGCAGAGTTGACTTTGAGCTTGTTTCCAGCTGGCTTGGCTTCTACGCATCTCACCACGCGCGGAGATGCGGATCCCAAGCCACAATATCCATTCCAGTACTCAGAGTCATCGATTGCGAGATGAGGCATGTGGTCCTGGTCCCAGCCGAGTGCAAATACGCGGCAGTCTCATGGGGCTCGGAGTCTGTCGCCATTCCCGATCCGGACAGGGTATCAGACCCATCTCCCAAGACCATCGGGGACGCACTCACAGTAGCCTGTAAGCTGGCACTCGGCCTCGTCTGGATCGACCGCTATACATACCGCAACACCTGCCTCGGAAGAAGCATATACTGATCCAGAACATGCACAAGCTCTACCGCGGCGCGCAACTCACGATGGTCGCCGTCGCCGGCGAGCGGCCCAGCCACGGTCTTCCAGGCGTGAGCGTACAGCCCCGTATCCCAAAGCCACAGGTCCACCTCAGCCTCCGTATCCTCCTCGGCACCCAACCGGGCCCGACGGAGATCATCGGGAAGATCGGGTAGTCGACTCGGCATCGACGCTGCAAGAAGCTCTGCCGTCCACCCGCCGGCTCGTATTCACGGACCCCCAGACGTACTTTCAGTGCAACCGCATGGACTGCTGTCAGGCCATCGACAAGCCGCTGCGCAGCCTGTACGCCGCCGATGGCAGGCGGATGAAGACAGGCAACCATCTGGCTAATGAAAACAGGACTCTTGGCGCAATGAAGCAAATTCAAGTCCATCGCTTCTTCAACGGAAAATCGTTCTAGAATCATGCCCCAGAACTTGACTCAATACTAGCTCTGAAGTTCATCTTATGGACACATTAAGGCCATTGAGATCAAGCTTCATATAACAGAATACGCGATCTATGGGCGGGAAACTTTTGGAGAGTTCTCTGCACAATTCCTCGATAATATCAGAATAACCACAGCGAGTTAATAGGACTGCACCATCTACCATGACAGAGCAGAAAGAGTTGGAGGAAGTGCATTTCCGAGCATGCCCGACACTTAGTCGTTGGATTCTTGGAACAGTTCGGACACCCTTGGCGACAGTTTTACAAGTACAAAACACAGGCTACATTTTACCTGCTCACCGGTGAAGGAGATTGCTGAAGGAAAGCGCAAGCCGGAGCTTCCGAAATCGGCTCCGTGTGGGCCACCTATCCGCCTTTTGCATATCGGATCAGATAAGGCTCTGCAACAGATTTCCGGCCTCGCGGTACTTTCAGTCCTCAAGTCCATCGAATTAATTACGTGATCTTTTTCTTGGCGTGACTGCCAACTCTGAGCTGCATGGTCGACAGTTTGTGCAGCCTCGCGAAGACTGAACAAGTGCGGGATCCGGAACCCCGCTCGACGCCGAAGCAAATATGGGCTGAGGGGAACGCCTATGTAGTCTCGGATTGGTCTTTTGCTCATGCACCGCGCTTACCCTCGTTAGCCACGCAAGGCAACCATCAACGCTCTCGGTAACTCGGAGAAGGCAAACAAGAGGGGTCAGATCCGATCCCTGGTATAGATATAGCGCGAAACATCGATTCACACTATTGTGTTGTTGTCTCTTTTTCACTTATTTCTCTGATCATCTGTCTACCACGAACACTGCTTGATGGCCCACAAGCCATTCTGGGGTGATTTACACTCGACCAATCCTAAGCAGGCCACCCGCTGATAAGCTTTTGGCTGGTATTCATGTCGTCGTCTCCAACTTTATCTCAACAGCCTTCGGACCCCACGCACTACACCGTGGGGTGGATTTCCGCCCTTCCGACAGAGCTGCTCGCCGCCTGCGAGTTTCTGGATACAGAATACACTGTTCAGATACCTGTTACAGCGCACGACACTAATATATACAAGTTTGGAAGGATTGGACGCCACAATGTGGTCGTCGCTGTACTTCCTGCTGGTGAGTACGGCAAGTCCTCTGCAGCACAAGTGGCCAAAGACATGCTCCATACGTTCCCGCAGGTCAGGATTGGCCTGATGGTTGGGATTGGCGGCGGTGCTCCTAGCCGATACAACGACATCAGGCTAGGAGACATCGTCGTAAGTTTGCCTGGTGCTGGAGGACCCGGAGTCATCCAGTACGACTACGGCAAAAGAATTCAGGGCCGCGGATTTCGACAAACTGGCAATCTTGCTCCTCCACCCATGCTATTGCGCGCAGCCGTCAGCAATATGAAAATGGACCACATGCGAAAGAAAAATGGCATCGGCGAAAAGATCAACAGAGTCCTCGATCGAACCCCGATGCTACGGGAAACGCACCAGAAGCCTGGCTCGGACACGGACATCCTATACGAATCAACATTCATCCATCCTGAAGAGGGCATATCCTGCATAGAAGTGTGTGCGAAAATGCCAGAGATGATCAGAAATCGACACGTTCGAACCGATACGGACCCAGTCATACACTACGGCCTGATTGGCTCCGCAGATACGCTGATGAAAGACGCTCAGATGCGCGACGAAGTCACTGAGGAACAGGACATACTGTGTTTTG
Source organism: Neofusicoccum kwambonambiense (assembly GCA_009829855.1). NCBI lineage: Eukaryota > Fungi > Ascomycota > Dothideomycetes > Botryosphaeriales > Botryosphaeriaceae > Neofusicoccum > Neofusicoccum kwambonambiense. Next base: position 34,913 of record RKSS01000859.1, on the reverse strand, counting down.
AGATGGAGGCGGCAGGTCTGATGAACCAATTTCCCTGCTTGGTCATTCGGGGAATTTGCGACTATTCTGATTCACACAAGAGCAAGGAGTGGCAAGGCTACGCCTCCCTGGTCGCTGCAGCGTACGCCAAGGACTTGCTCTCTGCAATTCCTCCAACTCAAGTTGAAGCTCAAAGAACTGCGCAAGACAATTGCTTTGCTCGTTAGTTGATCTTTATCATACAAAGAATGGACTCTCGTTAACGGTCTTCAAGATACCCGTGACATCCGGAAGGAGGATTTGAAACGATGGCTTTTCCCATCTGAGCACAACACGGCGCTGAACCCTTCTGTCTACTACAACAGCGCAATAGAGAAACGCCATGATCCAACCTGCTGGTGGTTCTTCTCTTCGGCACACTTTGACGACTGGATAGATGCGAAAAGATCCTGCCTATGGCTTTACGGCATTCCCGGATGCGGAAAGACCGTCCTGGCCGCCACTGTAGTCCAGAAATTACGCGAAGAGTGCCTTTACTTTTTCTTCGATGCAAAAGTCAACCACCGTCTAGAAACGCTCCTACGGTCCCTCATTTACCAGCTTTATTCCTTATCCAAATCCGCCGCTGTGAAGCTTGAGTTGGAGCGCGAATACCGTTTCCTCGGCGACCGCGATGGGCAACCGTCTCTGCAGCGACTGAGAGAAATGATAAGGAACATGCTGCTGAAACAAGACCAGAGGGCCACAATCGTTCTGGATGCTTTTGATGAGGCCGCCGACCGTCAGGGCATTTTCCAATGGATCTACAACCTCGCACGGTCCAACGTAGATGCTCGCGTCCTCGTTACCAGTCGACAGGACGAAGATATTGTGTCCAAGCTCAGGAAGATCTGGCAAATTAGAATGTTATCTCTGTCCGAAGATTTCCCTGACGGGATCAAAAACGACATCCACGCCTACGCTCAACACCGCGTGAATCAGAGTTGGTCTTTCGAAAGATGGGAGTCACATGATCCAAAATTACGGGCCTTCGTGGTAGAAGAAGTCGTCCGAAAAGCTAATGGAATGTAAGTGCTCGAATGGGATGCGTGTTAGAGGCAGTCCCTAATGCTTGATAGGTTCTATCACGCCGTTTGCCAACTCGAGCTTTTGAAGGATTGCTTGAGCGACAAGGAGATCTGTACAAAGATAGAAGCCTTTCCTAAGGATCTGGATAAAATGTACGACCAAATTCTTGTCAGCATCTCCGGAAACCAAAGACAGAGCGCAGTCATGATTTTGCAGTTGCTGGTGTTCACAGAAGGGCCGATGGCGCTGATCGAAATGTCCGATGCAATGACGACAAGGCTCGAAGACCATGAGACTAGACCCGGTTTTACCCCTCTCGATAGACACGATCCTTCGTTGGTTCTCAAAATCTGCAGAAGCCTTGTCACGGAAGTTTGTGTTAACATCCCCAACCTTGGCCGCCAGAGAGCAATGCAACTGGCGCATTCCTCAGTGACGAGTTATCTTCTCTCCGACCACGTCCACCAAGAGTACAAGCAGAGCTTCGAGAAAACCATGGCAAAAGCGGCTATTGTCAGGATCTGCCTGGCTTATTTCTCAAAGTTTGGCGATGCTTCATTGCCACGTATCAGCCATGGGCCAGACAATGATGCGCTGCCGAGAGTCCTTTCCGAGAGCCCGTTCGCTGAGTGGTCGTCCACAAACTGGATCGATCATGCGCGAGATCCAGACGTAGAGCATGAGACCCGACAAGACATACTCCAGTTCCTCGACAATCATCCAGGCGCGCTGCGGGTGATGCACCATTTCATCAGACGACGCAACCACTCCGCATTCCACTACTATCTGAAGAAAGATGAGATGCCTACGCCGCTGTACATTGCCGCTCTTTGTGGTCTGAAGCAAACAGTTGAAACACTCCTTAAGAGAAAGGAAAATAAAGGCAAAGCAGCCATCAGGACCAGTGCTTTGTCAGCTGCCTGTCTAGAGGGTCATGTAGGGGTTGTAAACCTCCTTCTTGAGAACAAATGTGATCTTGAGAAAGACCTCCTGCAGTGTGTCTGCAGTATTGGGAAAACGGAAGTGGTTGAGCTGCTGCTCCAAAGAAAAGATGTGAAGTTCAACGAAAAGACCCTGAGTCACGCGCTCCTTACAACCTTTCATTCTTTGGCCGGCAACTACGAGCGCACAATAGGACTGCTTCTTCAATATGGCGCAAAAATTGACCAAACTACTATCGACTTCGAGCTCTTCTTTGTCCACGTTTTCCCTACAATCTGCAGGGATGAAAAGGACCGATTCTTCGAGCTACTCATCAATAGCGGCTTTGTAGTACCTGATGCAAGAGACTTGGAAGCTATCCAAATGGCAAACGATCTGAAAGCAGGCAAAATTGCAGGCATAGTGAGTACACAGCGGCAAAAGAAAATTGAAAAATACGAACGCCAGGAAAAGGAGCGTAGAGCAAAGGAGGAGCGGGTGCGGCAGGCGGCGAGAAAGAATGCTGAACGTACGAGGAAGGGTCTGGAGGAATATGAGATGAATCAAGCCAGAGACCCCAGAAGGTTCGAACGGAACAGAGTGGCAGGCCAGCCACCCGAAGGATGGATAGCTGACTCCCCAGCGGCAATGCGGCGCATGGTTTAAGACTTTTCCTGCTCAGTATAAATACTTGTCTAGATATCCAAGACCACGGGCACTACATCTTTACTTTGCGTTTCTTACGATTTGCGGTAAGAACGCCTTCTTTTCGACATTTACTAGTCAAGTAAATCCACGT
>RKSS01000859.1:12607-31993 GCA_009829855.1 Neofusicoccum kwambonambiense | reverse complement strand
TCTTTTTTTTTTTTTTTTTTTAGATCACGTTAGACGAGGGATAACCACAAGCCAGTAATCATGCAATTTGGATGACTTCATGGTATCGATAAAGGTGGGGTGACAACTGACCTCGTGGCGGAGGGGCAGAGTGCGGGCGGCACGGCCTTAACCGAGGCTTGCGGCCCATCCCGTTTTCAAGTGCATCATCTACCAGTGATGAGGCGTGCATGTCTGACGCGGCCTTGCTCGGAAGGACAACCCAATCTGCTTCGGGAAGGGTGTGCAAGCAAAGAGCGGGAAACAAAGCAGCCCAGAGAGCCTCCAGCTTGTTATGTGCTTTTCCCCAGCACCACAAGCCACACGAGGATGTGCGGAGCCCAAGACTTGGCCAGTAACACGGCGTGTTGGCTGAATGTGATGGCATGCATCGTCGCTGCAACGTGACATTCGCGGAAATTAACCGACAAGGTGGCCTGCGAGGAAGGCTTGCCCATTGGGCTCAGCCTTCGTGCTGCATGCTTGGCAATAATGCAACTTGGTTACTCCAATTGTCAACGCGGAGGCCCGTACCAAAAGTCCTGTCAGCCCGTCGTCAGGTAGGCCCCCCACTCCTCAAGAACACGAAATTTGTGCCGGTTAAAGTAATTGAATTTACTAGGTACGCTTAAAGTACGATTAGGAATAATCCAATAGAAATTTTATATCGCAACGTAGACTTCCTTGGCCGTTTAAGAAAAGAGGCTAATAAAATAGTCAGGCGGTGGGCTTAGGCGGTGGGTTTTGAGTGCCCCCTGTTTCCCACGGGCTGACGGGACTTTTAGTACGGACCTCCGTATACGTCACTCCCTTGCAGATATGGGTGTTTGTTGTACAAAGAGCGGCTGAAGACCGATCGATCCTTTGCCTCTTTTCGGTCGTTGTCCGCCGTGCATGTCAGGCGGGCGCGATGGGTGACGCTGGAGAATACGATAAGTTGCAAAGATAAGCCGCTGATGGCACAGTCAACCAGGTCCGCAATGATGGACGTGGCGTAGGTGGTGTACGAGAAGAAAGCAACTTCCAAAAGGAAAGGACAGCAGGAGCGTATAAAAAGGTGCTCATCATGGGAACATTCTTTCGCTCCCATCCCCCTCACATCCTCACCCCGCACAGTGCAGTACTCGCAGCTGAGGAGGAGTACCCACTGTTCGGTCGGAGATTTAAAGAGCAAGGAACACGGAAAATACATCGAAAATGCTTGGCCTCGACCATGCCGCCTCCACCCTGGCCGGACTCGTATTCGCCGTGCAAACCGTCTTGGCCGACGCTTCAACGCGATGGCCGCAGCCCGCGGACTCCTACACCCCCGTCCTGACCCAGCAGAAATGCCCCTTCGCCGGCCAGCTTTTCCCACCGCCCACCACCGCCCGCAGCGCGCCCGCCATCCTGGCCGCGCAGTCGGCCCTGCGCGCCCAGCTCGACGCGGCGGTCCAGACCGGCGGCGGGATCGAGGGCGTGGACGTGAACGGGACGTTTTTCTCCGTGGCGGTGTTCTCGGCTGCCAATGGCGAGGAGGGTGCCTTCTTCGAGTACCACTACGCTGTGCCGGGGATGGAGAACGCAACGGGTGGCAGGGCGCTGGACGGCGAGAGCGTGTATCGGATTGGGAGCGTGTCGAAGATGCTGACGGTGTATGCGCTGTTGGCGGAGAGGGGCGATGGGGATTTTGGCACGCCGATCACGGACTTCATGCCGGACTTGACGGAAGGGCAGGAGGAAGCAGATGAAGAGGATGAGTTCGAGAGCATTCGGTGGGAGGACATCACCATTGGTGCGTTGGCGTCGCAACTTGCTGGGGTACCGAGGGATTGTGAGTGCTATTAGCCTGCCTGTGGGTTCTCAGAGGAACATTCGCAGCCCTGGTGTTGGTACGGATGACTCACTTCCACGCAGATGGTTGGCCGGATTATACCACTCAGGCAAACAGCAGTTCTCTGCCTCTTCTGGGGGTCGACAGCTCGAAACTAAGGTCAGACGATATTCCGGAATGCGGCCTGCCGGCTCCAGGATATTCACCGCAACTGCCACTGTGCAACCGCGAGCGTAGGTCATCCCCCTTCAGAGGCCAGATCTGCCTCGGGAGGAGCTGCTTGAAAGCGAGAAGAAAGTTGAAAGGAAATTTGAGAGAGAGAGCTGACATGACTGGGAACAGAGTTCCTCCAAGGTGTGAACAAGCTTGGTGCCTACTTCCCGGCATTCGAGTCCCCCATCTACTCCAACGTAGGCTTCCGCTTGCTCGGCTACGCGATGGAGAACATGACCGGCGAGCCATTTGCCACCATATTCAAGCGCACCATCGCAGACAAGCTGGGCCTGTCGGCGACCACGGTGACAACGCCACCAGACGACAGCCGCGGCGTGATCCCCAACGGCAAGACGGCAGCATGGTGGGGGCTCGACATCGGCGAGGAGAACCCAGCCGGCAGCTTCTACTCGACCGCCGCCGACATGACCGCGCTGGGCCGCTCGATCCTGCGCTCGACGCTGCTCCCGCGCACCCTCACGCGGCGCTGGCTCAAGCCGCACGCGCGCACCTCCGACGACGCCCACCACGTCGGCGCCCCCTGGGAGATCGCGTCCACGCGCATCCCGCTCGACAACACCTCCTCCGCCACCACGCGCGTCGACCTCTACACCAAGACCGGCAACGTCGGCGCCTACTCCGGCCACATCGGCCTCGACTCGGACCGCGACTGGGGCTACGTCGTGCTGGGCGCGGGCCCGGCGTCCGGCGCGCCCGTCTTCTACCTCGCCGACCTGGCCGCGCGCACCTTCGCCCCGGCCTTCGAGGCCGCGGCGCGCGCCGAGGCGGCCCAGCGCTACGCCGGCACCTACGTCGGCGGCGGCAACGGCTCGCTGACGCTGGCGGTGCGGCCGGGCGCGCCGGGCCTCGCGGTCACGGCCTGGACCGCCAACGGCGTCGACGTGCTGGCCGCGCTGGCCGTGCCCGGGCTGGCGGCGAACACCTCCACCGCCGTCACGCTGTACCCGGCACGGATGCGGGCGAGCGGCAAGGTCGCGTTCCGCGCGCTGCTGGAGCCGCTGCCGAATGCGGATTTCGGCGGCCCGTTGGAGAGCGCGTGCCAGTCGTGGTTCACGGCCGATGCGGCGCAGATCGCGAGCAGGATGCTGGATGAGGTGGTGGTCGGCGTGGATGAGGAGACGGGGAGGGCGGAGTGGGTGGAGATGAGGGCGTGGCGGGAGAGGTATGTGAGGAAGGAGTAGAGCTGGAGGTTGATGATGCGGCAGCGCTCTAGAGATTAAATATCAGCACCTTGTACCACAATTCTATTCTTTCGTTTTGGACCGTCATTATGGGATATTGAGCACTTCTTAGGCTTGATGGTAGTAGCTGCCACAGATGCAGCAGACATTGATGGAAATGGCGGATTGTCGGCTCAGCCGGGTGATGAACGCGTGATGACGGAGGAGCCGGGACTGGATTCGATACAGCCAGCCAGTGTTCACAGAGAGAGCACTGAAGCGGTAGAGATGCACGATGGCAGGTTACTCCATGTCCAGCCGCGCTCTATGCCAAGTCGGATGCAGAAAGTCTCGGTTTCCTGAAGGTCGCACGATGGACGTGGTTGCCTTCTCGCTCCGTTCGCTGCCATGGATGATGACGTAACGGGAACCCGAGTCCCTCAGATATGCTTAAAAAGCATGCACGTAAAGGAGCAGGCTGGCCACTCGGAGGGAGCGGATGCGCATGACGTTGTGGTAGCCACGTGCGGGTCGACGGCGGCCGCGATGGCGCCGATGGTCAAAGTTTCTAGTCAGTTCGGGCCTGCTGTAACCTGGGAGAAGGGAGGGAAACACAGTTGAGACAGCTAGTGGCCCGTGTTGCAGTTAAGGCAATGCGCTAGCCATGGGCGGTGACGCATCCGACGGATGACAGGACAAGGATGGAACGACGGGCAGACGGGAGGCAGTCCAGAGGGCGCAGCGCAGACGCAGAGACTAATAGGGCGCGCGCGAAACATGGGCGTGGCGAGCACGCGGGCAGGGACCGATATGTAGTAAATGAGAGGAGGGCGGCCGTCGCATGGCTCTCGGGTTTGACGGGAAGGATCGTCGTCAGAAGAGAGTGAAGCCCTCTCGCCCCGCCTCACTAGCGTCGAAGTATCCGGCGGTGCGAGGCTGAACCCGATTGGATCTACCGCACGCGGTCGATGCTTGTGTGTTCTTGGCTCCGCCACCGTCCAGCTTGCAAACGTGTACTTAGGGGCAGTGCAAGATAGTGTCAAGCACCGTGGCCGAGTCCTCGCGGCTTCTTGAGCATGCAGAAGCTGGCAGGTCCTGGGTGCAGCCACGGCCGTCACTGGGGGTTTGAACAAAGGACGTTGATCAAACCCTCCACCGCACATCCATCCCTATACGTGTGCGAACCAGGTTAGTGGTCGATCTGGCAGTTGGCAAATTTAGTGTCAGGCGCCGGTCCAATGGCGTTATTGCCAGTTTTCCTGCCGTTTCTGAACACTGCCCGACGGTACCTTTCCCGAACTTCCCAGTCGCTGCATGATCACTATTGTTTCTTTTTGGAAGGTAGCGTCTGCCAGTTGTTTCAGACTAGCCGCATCAATGAACCAGAAGCCGCGTGCAAGGCCGTGGCTCTGTTTCTCGCGCAACCGCAGGAGAGCATTTCTGTCTCTGGAAAGCCATCGGCATTTGGCTCTGTTGAGCGTCATGTACGCTGGAGGGCAGTGAAGGAGCCGTGTCCTGGTTCTGGCTCCAACAACATTGCGCTCTGATGAGGTGCGAGGACAGCCTGCAGGGCCAAGAAGGTCCAGATCGGGCTTGCTGACAATAAATGCCGGCTGGACTGTTCTGTGCGTCTCCTCGTCCGAGGAATGCGATCTCGGTCCGCAAAACAACGCCCAAGCAGATGTGCTGGCGAGAAGATGAGAGGGTCCATGGACCTGCAAGGAGTCAGGGGGAACATATCAGGAGAACTGAGTGGCTGGCAGAGTTGCTTGCCGCCAGGATAGCCGGGCGGGAATTCCGCGTGGCTGCATGGCATGGAACGGCGGCGATCACCTGGTGAAACCAATGATGGCGGTGGGGATGTGGATGACGAGGAGAGGAAAGATGTGCAAGATGGTGTTCGATGTGATTGGATGCTCATGTGCGTGCGCTGGTGATGCGAGATACGAGCCGCCGCACGTTTATTAATGTTCCTGTTGTTACTGGCCAGGAAGCTTCGTACTCGTACCATCGTGCACCCTTCTCGCACTCTCGTAATCGCACCTCCGTACTGGGATGGTGCAGCGACTGAAGACGTCCCTCTCGACGTCGTCGAGTATATAAACAACTATTGAACATAGCAGAATAAACATCAACCGCTCCTCATCACGCCGTCTTTCATTCGTCTCATTGTGTCAACTGCAAACTACTCAACATGAAGTTTACCATCCTTCCCGCCGCTCTTACGTTTACCCTGGCTTATGGGCAAGGCTCCCCTTATGAGTGGGCTCCAGCAGGGCCCGATGATTGTATGTTGACGAGAACTGCCGGCTGGCTTCTCTACAAAGCGCTGACATTCTGCAGTCCGTGGCCCTTGCCCCATGATGAACACGTTGGCAAACCATGGTTTCCTCCCCCACGACGGCAGGAACATCACCAGGGCCAACGCTGTTCATGCTTTGAATACGGGACTGAACTTCGCCACTGATCTCGCGGGCATCATGTGGGATCAGGCTATCATTGCCAACCCAGAGCCCAACGCTACCTTCTTCACCCTGTAAGAGCAACCCGCCCTTTTTTTACGCGACTGTACTCCACCAATGAACTTGCCCTGTCTCCTCGAAGCCTAGTGCATGCTAACCTGGTTTTACCAGTGACAATCTTAACCGCCACAACGTCCTGGAGCACGATGCAAGCATGAGCCGTGCGGACGCTTACTTGGGAAACAACCACGTCTTTAACCAGACCATCTTTGACACCACAACAGCGTTCTGGACCGAACCCATCCTTGACAGGATTCAGTTGACCAACGGCAAGCTCTTCCGTCAGCTTGTTTCCAGGTCGGAGAATCCCGAATATACCTTCACGCAGACGACGGAAGCCTTCAGCCTGGGAGAAGTTGGCGCTCCTGTTATCGTCTTCGGCGACCACGAATCCGTGACCGTCAACAGATCCCTGATCACCTACTTCTTCGGTAAGTCAAACGAGACAGTTCTTAGCTTCCGAACTCGGTCTAATGTCATATTGTAGAGAACGAACGGCTCCCGGTTGAACTGGGATTCGTTAAGCAGGCGGAGCCCATCACCTTGGAGGCCGTTACGAGGATATCCGAGATTCTAGCCAACGCCAGCAACCTTATCACTCCTTCGAACGCAACTGCCGCCCACAAGCGCCGTGATCTGCACGCTGGCCTTTTCTTCTCGGCATAGTGACCTGCACGCCCCTGCAGCGGGCATGAGCAGACGCACTATGCAGCAGTCACAGACGCGTTGATGAAGGAAGCAAACATGAATTGCACTACAGTGCACTAAGGAGATATTATTCTTTGTACATAACCATACGCGCTCGCCGTAGCGTGGGCCCTCGTGGTCAATTACATTCGTTACCCAGTCCAAACCTGCATGATCACAGTGCAATTTACTGCGCCAGTATCGATGATAAATTATTAGCGACAGCAGATCTTAGTGACTGAGACACGTGAAGTGACTCCTGTGAGCTTCAATCACTTATGGCTCGTTGTTGAATTTCACCGCCTTATTCCATCGATGCAAGGCTTTCGACAGGCGGGATTCTAGACGGCTATCGATTATGCGCTGCATATATTGATGTTGCGAGCTATACTTTAGGACTCTAACTATTATTTGGATAGTACTGGGAACGAAGATGCCTCTTGAGCGATCATTTGCCGCGTCCCTGATAGGCATCACACTGCCCCCGCACCGGAGCAGAAACATATTCAGAGGCAGAGGTTGTCGATCACCCTGAAAGGCTACCCGAGTTATCGGCACCCTTGCAAATACCCTACATGCTATTCGCAGGTCGCGAATGCGGGGGACGAGGCCCGTTGCGATAGCCAAGCCGCATTGCGAATACGAGGCATTCCTCAAAAACATGTTAGCCGCATGGCGTTAGCTGCGAACTTGCTGGGGGCCTTGAGAACGGGTAGACAAGTGCTACGTAGGGTGCCTACTTTTCGGCACATTCGGCGCCTTGGCCCCACTCGCAAAAAAAAGGGGGGGGACGGGTGCATACATACCGGTAGATCGATCTCGCTGATCGGTGATCGGGGAGATACTACCTTTGAAGCTTACTATGAGAGAGCTTATCATCGCTTGATAAAAGTAAAATCCTCAAGAGGAACACTATCGCCGCCCAAATGCGCTGACAAAAGATGAAAAGTTGCAGTTTATAATGAAAATTGCGGCTCGCTTATGGTTTGCTTCCTTCAAAGTCAAACTGAATGAGGCGCTCTTGCAGATAAACTCCTCGGTCAAAGCAGGAAATAAGACAAGAGTAACAATTGTGTTCACGTTGATGCTAACGCTCCTATCATGTATCATGCAACTTGAAGTTGCTATTGACCAATGCATTAATCCTGAGAGCAATGGGTATCGCTTTTCGTAGCCATACTTTTCCTACAAGTTCTTGCATAGGCCACATGAAATAGTCACCTTAGGCCCGATTGCTGGAATTGGCTTGTATGTACGCAGTTGTTCCTATTCCGAAATTGACGATGGCGGCCTCTATTGTAAATTTCTTTTCGATCATAATTACTGCAGTAAAATCTTAAGTTTCACCCTGCTACTTGTCATACAGACAAGATGCCAATAGAGTGTACGTCTTCCTCGCCGAATGAAAATCGACGTTGATTGAGGTCTATTGTTGCTTGCCCATCGGCCGACCAATCAAAACCTCCGCATGCCGGAAACACCCGGAAGCATTTCCGTTCACGCAAACACCAGAGCTTCAAGCCTTTTTTCTCATGTCATCCATTTAGAGTCTTGATTAACTCTTAAGTTCCATAGGCTTGACTAGTGTGTCAAATTCACGTGTTCGCTGATGATCACTGTCCGTCTGAATGTCCCTTTCCAAGACAAGGAATTGATTTCTTAACCTTTGCGTAACCTTCACGACGGGTAATCCATATCCACAAATGTAGAGTGGTATCCATGGCCAGGACTTCGCATTGTAAATATTCTTGCTTATGGAGCATTCAAATTTGGCATGCACTAAGTATGGCAGTGTACTGATCAACTCATCGTACGTATCGCCATTCATCAGTGCGAGAAACCAAAGACCGGATTTGCAGAGCACCGGACGAAAAGGGCGGCGGGAGTAAGCCCAACCATTCGGTCTTGGACAGAATGGTACCGTGTAGCTAGCCCAAATAAGCCCGTCTGTGCTAAAACCTACCTGAATAGGAAAACGCCCCCACGCTTGTTCCTCGTATAACGGTCAGTGCTTCCGCCCTCGCGCATCATAAACTCAACTCACACTTGATCTCTAGAAATCAAGCTGATTGATTGCTTAGTAGAATGTTGCAAAATGGAGACGTTGATAAATTTGCCGGTCGTTCAATAACATCACCTTGCGAGTACAAAAGACGACTAAGAACCTCCCATCTATACCATCATCATCAAGCGACCAAAGATCCAAATAACTTGCCCTCTTACCAAAACCTCCAAACCACCATCATACTTTTTCAGACACCAAATAACAAGATGGTTCACTTCGGCAGTCTCACCATAGGCCTCCTCACTGTTGCCGCCTTCGCTGCGGCTGTCCCTACCCCCAGTGGTACCGCCGACCAGCCTGGTCTCGAAGGGATCCCCGTCGGATCTCCAGACGGAATTTACATCGGTAGCATCAAGGAGGATGGACGCACGCACTGGGAATTCCTCGAAGACCACAACTCTACCTCGACCATCGATGCCCGCTCTACGGGCGATGCCCCTGCGCTCGCCAAGCGCACCGGCGTCTCCTGCAACGGATTCGGCGTGAACGCGGATGACGCCAACACCGCTCAGGGCAAGCTGGCCGACATGTGCGGCAACGGCTACTACTTCTCGAGCAAGAGCATTGCCCAGGTCTCCGGCGGCGCCGTCGCGTTCGGCTGCAACTACGGAAACGGCCAGACCTGCCACAAAAACGACCTGTGGGACTTCTTCGGCCAGATCAACTCGGTGTGCGGCTTCACGCACGGCTCCAGCGCCGGCGCGGGATGGTACTCGAGGAACGACTGGAAGGCCACCTACGGACGCACCTCGACCGGTTCTGGCTTCTGTTAAGCGCTTCACGAGGCACCGACGCTCTTTTTGCCTTTCCTAGCCATATCTATCACCTTCTTTAGCAATCCACAATATCAGAAAACGAGCTACTAACGTTCATTACTCCCGGTTCTGGTTGCATCACTCGGCGCTATCTGGGCATGGTCAGACTTGTGGGTGTTAGAGTATTAGAATTCACGACGTTAGACTCTATTTTTTGAAACATATTGCGGTACGGTGATTGTAAACTGCCATTTGCTTTTCCGACCCTTTCCTGATTGCGGAATTTTTGATAAAATGACACTATAGTCGTGATGCGCGCGTAATGTGTCGAACTACGGATGAAAGAGTCTTTCAAGATCGTGCCGGAGTGGTCGAACACGAGAAAGAGACAGTACCCATCTTCTCACTCAACAAGGGGGCCTGATAATCAGGCATAGAATTTTCAGTTAAGTTTGTTGTACTGTTATAGTTGCCGGTGAAAGACGCGTTAGAATGTGAGAGATTTCATTGTGGAGAGATAGTCTAGAACGAAAGTAAGCAAATAAAATGCATCGGTTAGACAAGTGCGGTGATGTTCTTTCAGCAATGCTGTCAAAACGTAAACCAAGTGGCTAGATAATTGCGTAGCCAAGCAAGACCCCCGCAAGCACCCGGAGTGAGTTATTGGCCTTCTCATAAATACCACAGCAAGGAGAGCCCAGGATTCTCCTGCGCAGCATCAAGTAATAGAAGAAAAATGCTGCATGGAGTAGAGGCATGGGCTTCAGCCAATTCAGACCTGCGTTTTCTCTTCAGGCCGAGCGGCACAGCCTCCCTCCATCAGCGATGTAGAACCTCTCGCTGCCTACTGCTGTAATACCGTAGAAGAGGTCATCAGGATCGTACTTCGCCTTGATCCTGGAGAGTACCGGATAGTTATCGCCATAAAAAGCAGTTTGCCAGTCCTTCTCCTGATAGTCGGCCTAAGTAATGTTAGTATAAACGTTGGGCAAATTTTGCACGATCGCGTACCTCATTCAGGTAGCTTCCTGATTCTGGTGCGAGTTGTTTCAGTCTTGGCATAAAATCGTCTGTCAACTTCTGTTGATCTGGGATCATCGCAGTCCGCGGTGCAGTGATGTCGATTCCCCTACAGATGTTTGAGCTTTCACGAAGTCCGGTGTTGGAGTATTACTTACGTTGCAACGAAGGCCAACACGGCGGCACGCCTCCATGCCGGGAGCACTGAATTGTCAAAGTCACCCGCCACTTCTCTGGAGGCGTTGATTGCCAGGCTGAGGATAATTCCGCCATCCTCCATGACACTTCGAAAAGCTGCGGTCAGTGCATCGTTTCGTTCTTCCACGACGCTTCTTGGTATCAGCCAGCCAGCTCCCTGGAAGAGACTGACGAGTTGAGGAGGCTGCATTGCTTCGTGTTCTGGCAAGTGGCCTGGGAAGTCTCCCACAAATTTTTTGTATGTGATTTCGCTCTTATCCAGCTGGTCAAAGTATGGCTGAAGCAAAGAGGCAAGCTCTTTGGAGCTGAGGCCCGGCGCATTGATTGGACTCACCGCGAACGAATCATTCATGATGTACGCCGTGGCCATGATTCCTTGGTCAAGGAGTGATGGTAGCATGTCATGCCAGGCAGCTACCGCAGTCCAGAATGTGTCCAGCTCCAGACCACTAGCGGAAATGGTGATGTTAGCGGCTGCGACCGGGACGTCGGCGTGGACTTTCGAAGTCATGGACACTACGACACCGTAGGTCCCGCCGCCTCCACCGGAAAGCGCCCAGTATAGATCCTTGTTCTTTTCGCGGGTCGCTACAAGCAATTGACCAGAGGCGTCCACTACCTCCCACTCCAGGACCTGGTCTGCCGCTAAGCCGTATTTTGAGGAGAGTGGGGAATGGCCACCACCTTGAGTGTATCCGCCTTCCCAGAATAAGCAATAGTCAAAGTGGGATAGAGCGTTCAAAGGGCATACCTGCAAAAGCAACAGTCGGGCAGACGCCACCCACGACCGCAAAGCCTCGTTCATATGCAGCCTTGTACGCCTCGTCAAGCTGCACACCAGCGCCGACCTTGATGGCCTTCCCGGTGTAGTGGGAGTCCGCCCAGTCAACGAAATCAATGTCTTTAAGGTGATGCACCCACAGAGCAAGGGCTCCAGCACCTGTGGATTTCCCCAAGTAGCTTTCCAGAGACCACTTAACATCCATCCGAACATCCACGCCGGGAAAAACTTACTCGTGTCCTGAATTGCGCACCACCAGCCTCACATTCTTTTCCCTCGCGAAGCCGATGCCGGCGGCAACATCCTCCGCTCCCGACACATTCACCGCGTAGCTCACGTAGTTGCCCAGCTCGCATGGCCTCTCTCTGGGTGTGAATGGGTCACAGCTCTCATTGGCCCAAAACGCGGCCATCACGGAGCTGGAGCTCTCGTCGTGCAGCGAAGGATTCGTCCACCCGTCGCGCACTGTCTGGCATGCCGCTTCGTCGTAGTTTGGGTCGTGGCACGGTGTTCCGATGGGGACTGTGGCAATGAGGCGGCCACCCACTGTGGAGTTGAGGTCGGCCCATTGCTCAGAGGATGGGTACTCTGGGTCACTGGGTAGGTAGCGGCATTGCGGCGTGGAAGAGGAATTCCCGGAGAAGAGGAATTGAAGTGAGAATAGTGATTGAATGCTTTCGAGCGGCTTCATGTCCGGTGGCACTCTTCTGTATCGTTCACTGAAACAATGGAAAAAATAGTATGTGGCTCTGTGGGAGACGGTGCCTTAATATATGTGAACAGCAAGTACATCGTAGGCAAGATTGTTGTCAGCACTAACCCTCCTGAGAGAACACCACTTGGGAGCAGATTGCACTCTTATCAAAGGTTGATTGGCGTACTGGAGGTCTCCGTCTTACTGAGGGGTCTCTCTGCGCTGTGAAGGGTTTAATGGGGCAAGCGGGGCGACGTGGCCAGGAATGGTTGAAATAGCCGGTGCAAAGATTGTAAGCGGACTGATCGTTGCTTCGTAGGGATCTGGGCAGCAAGGATTCATCGTATTTGGCCGAGGCTGTCTGGAATCCTGCTGGGAAACGGATTGGGATAGGCTGGAACGCTTCAATCACGTGAATGAGAAGCTGCACTTTAGAAACACAGCCTGATGGACTGGTTCTACAACATAAGTGCGTGCGCTGCTAGTTCCGCAAGCTGTGCTGCCTCTGCGGTAGAATTAAAGGTGTTCAATGCAAGTCTCTATCAGCAGCTGGAGCATCTCCCCGGCGTGGCAGTGCAATAATGAAACACCAAATATGTTCTGCTGTGTATTTATGCCGCGGACAGTACTTCGGCAGCATTGGTGTATGGCTGGAAGACCCTTGGCGCATTGACTTTGGGGTGCTGCAGCTGCAGACTATACTTTAGCAGCTCCCGTTTCGAGCAAACCGCCCGACGCGCCTGCCCCCCCGGACCTTGAGAGAGCAGGAATTGCGACCAATCGCCGCGCACCCGCCTTGAACACCCTACAACAGCAGCATCAATCTCTGACTGATAGTGTACTATTTTGCGAGAGTGACTCTGTCCGCTTTGACGTTTCAGCATTAACATTCCAGCTTGATATTCAACGATGTTGGCCATCTTTCTGGACAGCAGCGCTGGAATGTTGGCCATTGGACGCAATGGCCCAACACAATGTTCTACAGTGTGCAGAGCCCTGCGAGCTGGCCGAAGTCGTCGTTCTACAACCCGTCTCGACACCGCCGATGACTTTCTCCCCGCCGGGCACGGCATCCTCTGAAAACGACCTCGACACACTCTCCGAGACATCGCCTCAAGTTCCCACGCCGTCAGATACAGCCACGTTGATCAGCCACTCCCGCGATGACTTGGCCGCCCGAGATGGGAGACCGTTAGAACGACAGAAGAAAGAGACGAGCCTGCTCAACCTGAAAGATCTTCTGCAAGACTGCGTCGCGGATTTCTGGGGGAACTGCTTCGATCGGCTTTGCGACCGGTGCTTTGATCGCGGATGCGACCGCCTTTGCGACCGCCTTTGCGACCGGTGCTGCGACCGATGCTGCGATCGTTGCTGTGATAGATGCTGCGACAGATGTTGTGATCGGTGCTGCGACCGCTGCGCGTGCTGCGACCGTTGCTGTGACCGGTTGGAAAGGTCAGGCCGAGATTCACGGAACCCACGCCCCGTACTGATGGCATGCAGGATCGCCTTGGCCTTGTTTTCGCGGCGATAGCCGGAGAGCGAGCTGTCGGGAAGGATCACAGCTCCTCCAGGATGGAGGCTCTGGGAGCACGACGGCGTTGTGGCGTCGACTGCAGCAGTGGCATGATAATCGCCGGGGGCCCCACGTGTGGCTGGCCGCTAAGGGCCGCCGTGGCGTGCTGGCCAACCTCCCGTTCTCTCTCCCACGTCACTATTCGGATTCTCCGACCTGGAGTACTTGTGGGGCGGCAGGATGCAAAGGAACTGGGCCAGGATGCAAAGCAGCCGAGCCAGGTGCTCGTGTGCCACGGAGCAGAGCACTTCGGCGGCACTCAGCTCGGCAAAATCGGTGGCCCTTGCTTTAGAGTTGTGTTCTTCATTTGCAGATCTCCGGCGTCTGAATATCAAGCGCAGAACGTGCTCAGTGCCAATGGCAGAACCACTTGCCCCTTGAGCTTCGGCGTTACATCCGCCATTTGACTTTGGTACGCTTCCAGACCCGTCCAGCGCTTGCAGGAGGCACTCCACTGTCCAGCCCGCACGTCGCCCTGTGTGCTCACCGACGCGGCGCGCTGGCCGGTCTGGATCGGTCAGGCCGATCCGGCCCAGTGTTGAGTGGCAGCGAGGAGAGCGCGAGGCCCTTCTGGAAAGGCGGCGCCGGATCATCGACAGGGGCTGTGCTGATCGGGCCGCTGGCAGCGTGGCAGCCATGCCGCACTCGGCCAAGTGGGCGAGAATACGAGGGACCGAACGTCATGTCACTGACTCGCCGCTTTCGATGTCGACGCGTCTTCAGAGCATGACCCTCCCTCTTCCTCCCGCGCTCCCTCGCTGCAGGTCCAATGCTGCACTCCATCTATGCATCGCCATCGGCGGAGTCTCTGGCTTTGGCTGACCCTGCTGGAGGCTGCCCTGGCCGCCGGCGCCGCGTGGACCAATGCCTCTCGCCGAACCTCGCCTGACCCCTTATCCGGATCACCCGACTCCGCATTGACGACACCTGGCCCGGCCTCCTCCTCCACCTCCACCTTCACCTGGACCGGCTCCGACAGCAGCCTCGTTCGCGACGTCGCGTCATGCGAGTCCGAGAAGCGGGCGTGGTACACGGCGAGCTCGGATTGGTACTGGTCCTCGCACTCCTCCTACTCGTACGAGTCGACGACGGGATACGGCACGTTCTGGCTGGGCAACTACACCGGGCCCGTGTCGACACTGTGCGATGGCGTTCCACGCGCGTCCGGGCCAGCGCCCACCACCACTGCGGCGACGCAGGTCTACGTGAACTCCATCCCGCCGCCGTATGCCAGCCCGTCTCCGACCTGCACCTTCAACTACCGCGGCTGCGAGCTGGTCGTCGAGTCCTACCGGTCCTGGTACTCGACCACGCACGCCCTCACGGTCAATCCGCCGCTGCCGCCGCTGTGTGAATGGGGGCCCGACGAATGCAAAATCCCGTACGGCGAAGAGCATTGCAGGCTCGACGCCGGCGAGGTCAAGCTGATTTACTGGCCGCAGTCCAAGAATCCGGCAGAGCTCTGCGCCAGCACCAGGCCCCCGATCACCACGGCGCCTGTGCCAACATCGCCCGTGGTGGCCGTCTCTGGTGACTACACGTTCAGCTCTCCATCGGTCTACTTGTCCTTTGCGGAGTTGAAGGGCCTGCCCTGCTACAAAACATGGCACAACGCCATCATCCCTGTTGCGTCCGAGGCACTGTCCACCATCGTGTTCGGGGAGACGCAGCCGATTGAGCGGACAACGTCGCTAAACTGGAACGACATGAACTCGCCAATCCCGCTCAGCGCCTACAAGGCCCAGCAGAGCTGCTGGGACAACTGGCTTGGGGTCCGCGGAACAGCCGCGGGCGGCGACGGTTGCAACACCATCTACGACGACTACCTCCCGTGGCTCGCCCTGCCAACGAACCCGGCCTTCTTCACCGGGCTGGATCCCTTGTTCAAGAACTGCACCTCGCTGTTCTGGCGCAAGTACGTGTTCGACCCGCCCTATGCGCTGACCCCGGTTGGAGAGCTGCTGCCGCCCACGCCAACTGCAACGACGGATCACGTGGCCGAGTCTGCGCAGCTGCCTTCTGCCAGCGCAGTCATGACTGTGCCGGTCATGACGACCATTGCGCAGCCCCGCTACGGCGGCCCCATCGCAACCGTCGGCACGCAGGAGATCTCGGCGGACCCGCAGGATCCGCACAACGTGGTCATCAACGGCGAGACCATGGTGCCTGGCCAGATCAGCGTCGTCGGGACCACTCCGATCATCATGGCGACCGGCGCTGTCGTCATTGGATCATCAACCATTGCTCTCCCTGTCGCAGACACCCAGCAGCCGGTTGCCACAGTCGAATCGGTGGTGATCGCAGCAGATGGCTCAAACATCGTCCTGCCCGGTGGCAAGACGGTGACGCCTGGCATGGTGACTGTCATCAAGAGCGTGACCGTCTCGGTTGCGTCGTCTGGCGCTATGGTGGTTGGATCATCCACGATTCCGCTTCCGGCCGCCGACAATCAACAGCCCGTTGCCACAGTCGGCTCGGCGGTCGTTGTCGCAGACGGCACAAACTTCATCCTCCCCGGCGGTAAGACCTTGGAGCCCGGCGCTGTCACCGTTATCAACGGGGTCACCGCCTCAGCCGGATCCTCTGCGTTGGTGGTCGGATCCTCCACCATCCCTCTCCCCTCCGCAGGAAGCCAGCAGCCGGTAGCCACAGTGGGATCTGAAACCATCATGGCGGACGGCACAAACTTCATCCTTCCCGACGGCAAGACCCTGACGCCCGGTGCTGTTACTGTCATCAACAAGGTCACCGTGTCGGTTGGCTCCTCCGCATTGGTGGTTGGAGACAGCACGACTATTCCTGTTCCTGGCGTGGGGGCCGTCGTCACGGCTGGCTCTCGCACCATCACAGCGCTCCAGGCAACTCCCGGGCTTGTTGTCATCGGCTCGCAGACGCTCACAGTCGGCGGAAGAGCTGCCACCATTTCCGGCATGGTCATCAGCGCAGCCAGCTCGTCAATCGTCGCCGTCGTGGATGGCACCACGACCACGGTCGCCGTGTCGTCTTTGGCCCCATCCACCACCCGCCGCTCTGGGTCGTTAGGTGCAACAACGTCGGTGCCTGACCTGGGATGGGCCACTGATCCTCCGTCGAGTGCAACATCGTCCACGCGCTCCGAAGGATCTTCGTTCCGTTTTAGCCGCTGGGTAGCCCTGCTACCCCTGGCCGCTTTGCTAATGGCGTGAATAATGGTAATGACGCATTGGGAACCAGATACGGGCATGGCGTGGCGTGGCATACACAGCATATTTAATCTCTGTAAAAGTCTCTGCATATTTGTTTTACGGGCATTGGGCGGCATTAGAATCCACGGGTCAAGGAGTTGGAGGGGGCGCATACGCAGAACACATACTAAGGCTCATTCTTTCCGAAGTCAAATGAATCATTTCCCCACCTCGCACCGCCTTGCACGTCCAGCAGTGGACGTTCGTGCGCCGTACCACGCTAGTTTTCAGCCGGCCTCGGAACGACTGGTTTCACCACATAAGCTTCGTGGCAGCCCAGCTACTGTATAGCAGAGCGCCGAACTTGGATCTGATTGGCAACCCTGTCAATCGGCGATGGCATTCACCGTTTCATCCACGTGGCTCCGGTACTCGGAAACACTGTCTTGAAACGGACTGAGGGGTGCAGCGAATGGAAGGGCGAGGCATTCCCAGTGCAGATTTCCCCGCCTTCCGCTGCAGGTGTGATTGGCGGCCCCCGTAGACCGATTACGTGAGACGCTGACGCCAAGCCGAGCACACTACTTCTCGGCCTCTTTGTGGAACTCAACATATCTGTGGGAAGGGAGGATTCGCTGTTGGCCAGGTATCAGAGATATCGAGGGATCCCCCCACTCCCGCCTCGACGTTGTATTTGATACGTGAAGCAGCTCGGCCGACGCAGCGACCCCATCTCCAACACTGAAATGGAAAATGCAGCCACGCCATCTCTGACCGCAACTATAAGCACACATTGCATCGGCGAGCATCGCCATAAGACCACGAAGCTTTCTCACGTGAAAGGGCAATGTATAAGCGCCGCTGTGTCTCGGTCTGTATACTTTTGCCTAGGGCTCCCGCAGGCCCTGCAAACTTGTTTACTGCACTGCCCGAACAGGCGAATCAGGATGCTTGGCCTGCTTACTGACTACTGCACGGGACGCCACCCCGAAGCATCAGGGTACGCCTGGTATGACCGGCAGCATCAGCTCAATGAATATCAGCCCCCCACTCCCAGCCTTGCGGTAAGACGCAGGCCCGCAACCGCCCCAGGCCTCAAAACGTCGTGGAATTTAATGCGCTTCAGATCCAGCCAAACCTGCGGTAGCGCTTGCGTTTCGTAACCGCCAGGATGGCTGTCGGCGTCAGGCATGTCATTCTGCTACTTGCGCTGGCATGCTGGGCCTCCGGGCAGGACAGTCAACCGTACGGCGACAGGTGCGCTCGCTGGCA
This sequence comes from Neofusicoccum kwambonambiense, assembly GCA_009829855.1. Lineage (NCBI taxonomy): Eukaryota > Fungi > Ascomycota > Dothideomycetes > Botryosphaeriales > Botryosphaeriaceae > Neofusicoccum > Neofusicoccum kwambonambiense. The sequence goes on along the minus strand of RKSS01000859.1, from coordinate 14,034 downwards.
CCACTCAGGTCCGTCTTCACTCTTGGCACTCCAAGGCCCATACTGACTTGCGCTGCAAGCAATGCTGAGGGGGACTTCGCTCTACATCGACGGAGGCGTGCAGCTGTTCCGTGACAATCGAACCAAATGGCTCGGCTTCAGTGAGTCCCCACCGCGCGGTCCCAACGGCTGCAATTGAGCCTGTCTGCAGACAAATACATATACGAAGTACCCATGGACAAGTCCTGGAACGCAACCGGCAACTACTCAGAGACACAGACAGGGCGGTTCCTGGCAAACGACACGGGTAGCAATCCGCCGAACATGCTCCGGGGCGCTCTCTACGCGGCACTGCACGAGGACAACAGACTCTTCACCTTTGGCGGCTCAAGCTTTGTGGCAAACACGTCGGACCCGGACTGGGAGGCGCCTCGTCAGGACGATGATTCTCTTTGGTCCTACGACATCGTTTCAAGCAGCTGGAGGGATTATGACGTAACGAGTGCCATCCCCCGGCGCCCAAATTGGGGCGCAGTAGGCGAGGACATGATCCATGAATTTGGCTTTTTCCTGAACGGCCAGTTCGACCGCGGGTCGTCGCTGGGACGGTACGACAGCGTGGAGTACGAAGACGGCAGTCCGACCAATGCTACTTTCGACCAGATCACGTATCTCAGTGGGATGCTGGTGCTTGATCTGGGGACGGCATCTGCACGGAACGTATCAACCGAGACGCTTGGTCCGCCCCGCGTGGCTGGTGGATTGGTGTATTCGTCATTCTTTGGCAAGTCTTCGAACGGGACCGTCATCGCGTTTGGGGGCATGCGGAGCGGCGGGCAAGGAGATGACACCTTCACGAATGGGGTTCTGGTACTTCCCATCCCCATGAGAAACCCCATGCCTGTGCTGATGCGCCCAGATCGACTTCAACACCGTCTCCCTGTGCGACACCTTCAGGGCCGAGAACGTGACTTGGTTCAACCAGTCCACCACCGGCGAGACGCCCCCTCCGCGCATGGACTTCTGCACGTACCCCATCGACACCCCCGCCCCGGACAACTCCAGCCTAAACTTGTCCGCAGCCAGCCCGTCCCCCCAGAGAACCCGCGCTGACGCCCTCCAGCTACATCTACGGCGGCTACGACCCCACCAAGTCGATCCTGTATGACGACGTCTATATCCTCTCGCTCCCGTCCTTCACGTGGACGAAGGCGTACGCGGGCACGCAGGGCCGCTTCGGCCACACCTGCCACTGGGCGTCGCCGCGGCAGATGATCGCCATCGGCGGCGCGCGCGACGCCGGCCTGTTCGCCGTCGAGACCACCGGCGACGTGCCCGACCTCAACGCCACCACCTGCGACGACGGGCCCGGCGTCGCCCTGTTCGACATGACCGATCTCGTCTGGAGCGACTTCCTCAACGCCTCCGCCGCGCCCTACCTGGTCCCG
>RKSS01000859.1:0-12446 GCA_009829855.1 Neofusicoccum kwambonambiense | reverse complement strand
TTTTTTTTTCGGGCGGGCGTGCTGACTCCGGACAGGCCGCATGGGAACGCGACGATGACGCAGCCGGTCGGCGGGTTTGACCACACCGCCATTTACGAGATGTTCCACCCTCCGCCGACGTCGGGAGGCGGCGGTGATGGCGGGCTGAGCGGTGGAGAGATCGCCGGAGCTGTTGTTGGGTCGCTGGCTGGCGCCGCCCTTGCGGCCGGCTTGGCTCTCTGGTTCCTGTGGCGGAGGCGCAGGAAGATCCGCGGCCTGCAGGCTGAAGGTGAGAGGGCCGAGTTGCCAAGCGACGTCACCGCCAGACACGAGATGGAGGGCGCCAAGTCTTCATGCAAGGAACTGACAGGGGACACGGGAGACGTCGTGCGGAAGCCGTCCAAAGGAGCCAGCACGTTTGCTGAGCTGGAGGGAGATGGCGGGACCGCGGAGTTGCCGGGTGGGCAGACTGTTCTCGCTGAGCTGGAGGGCCCTATGGAGAGCAGTGACGCGGCGGCAGCTCGGGAAAAGAAAATGCTAGAGACTCTGCACGAGGGGGAAACAGAAGCTGCTGACACTGCAGACGCAGATGCTCAGGTGATACCACATACAGAAGCCGGAGGTCCGGGGAGGGAGAAAACTTGATCGGGCCCGTAATCCCAGTTTGTATTATATTTTGACTTCTAGACTTATCCGCAAGTCGCTGAATGGTTATTCGTACTCTGGTATACTTGCGGTGGAGAAAAGACTGGCATCGTGGTCCTGAGCTCATCATCTACGACCCCTGCCGCCTCCGGATGAGCTTGGAATATACAGAATAACTTTTGCAGATCCACGACTAGAGATGATGTAGAGTTCAGACAAACTGATAACGGGCCTGACCTACCTGAATGTCCAATATTGCATTGCTCAGGTGATATTACAAGGAACAGTAAAAGCTGTTCGGGTTTCGTCCAGGTAGGTTTGAGACAAAAACCTATCTCCAATTCAAATGTCGAATGTGGAGCTTTCCAGGTCAGCAAAACGAAATGTGCTTGGAGTATTAAGAGATGCATCAAGCAACCGCTTAACTCGATCTCGTGAGAAATTTTGACCTCAGTGTTGGTGTATGTGTTGTAGGCTCTTCTTGAAAAGTAGACTACCTGTTATTGAAGGCATTTCGAGACCAAAACGCATGACTGACATTCACAATGAGGCTATCATGCCGGATAATAGGCTTTGGCAAAGAGTTTGTCATGAGAATATCTGACTCCGTACTGAATCATAGAAAGTCAAAAGAGTACTCCGAGCCGTAGGGATTCACTCGACAACGCAATCGGGAGAGAACTGCTATTACTTCCGCAGGATCACCTCACTCCAAGACAGCCGTAAAGCATGGTTGATTGCAGGTGGCCATTTCTACGGGAGAATAAGTCGGCATGCATATGTTAGTCTCGAATGAACCATCGGTCCAGATCATCCCGAATACCGAGCCACATTATAATTTTGCAACAACTGACGGAGAAATCCGCATCAGGGTGTCGACCCTTCCCGTACTTCCGTCACCAGTCCCTTCTCGGCCGAAGATAGCTTTGTTATCCGAGTGATCGCGAGGACGGGAAGGCTACCATCATGGCTGAACACTTACGCGTATACACCATGTTCCGTTAGCGCCGCTTCAGGCATTGATTAACTCCGAGAATTATTTTTGACACAGTGAGATCACAAGTCTCTAAAAGATCTACTGCAGTTACTTGTGTTTCCACTGGCATTTGAAATTTCTAATGGATCTCCACAGGGCTAACTGAATACTCGAAGGATTAGTAGAAGTTGGGCTTATTGACACCCAAAGCTAGCGGTTCAAGAACTGGCGGATGTTTCTCAGCTCTGATTGATGGAAAACTACACTGCGTTCTAGGTGACCGCGAGGAGGTGGCGCTATAGTTCAAAGTTTATTTTCAAATACGGAAGTATCCCTACCTCTGGATCTCACACACTAGCCTTACGGCCCAGTGCTATGGAAGGTGAGGAAGTCACATATCATATTACTTTATCGTTGGGTGGGTGCAGAAGCCGATCTTATGTGTTCACTAACACAGTTGGAACGATTCCCATTTTTCCGGATAATCCATAATGCTCTTTTTACATAGCAAAGAGTAATTTCTTTACAAGCCCTAATAATTCCCGAGTAGCAAAATGAATAACGCAGTGTTTCAGCTTAAGTACTCAGTTATATCCGAGCTTTAAAAAGTCGTGATCGTCTTATCCGTCCGTTTTTAGCTTGGCGGATACGAAAATGAAGGTTCAGGTTTTATCCAACTCTCGAAAGCGCTGGAAATAGGAACTAACCTTCCGCGAGTGCGGTATGTAGCTTTTTTTTTGTTTCGATCTTTTCGATTTTTTCTTTGCTTTGGTGAGGACCTAAGAGCCATGAAGACATTCTGCTGTAAAATCTAGGTATAAAACGGCCAGAGTAGCTCAGTTTTGTTCATCATTCATCTTCATCAAACAGCCATATCAAACTGCAAAATCAATCATTTATATCAAAATATTCCACTACGCTGTCCAAAAAATATGTATTTCTCATCCTGGATTCTCCCCCTTGCTTTGGCAATGGAAGCCGTTATCGCTCACCCTGAGCCCCAAGGCGCGTCTGACAAACTTGTCCCCGGCTTGAAATGTGGCTGGACAAGGCTTGAGAGTACGCACGACGGATGGCGACCCGAGAAAACTACGCTTACATGTCCTAGATTGCGCTGGACAAGTTGGAATCACTGCAGGGACCTGCATCACGGCCATCTTCGAGAAATGTAAGTGCAACTCTGGTTTAGAAGTTCAGTCATTAACCATTTTCAACAGCCCCAGGAGCCGCCGTCGCTTGTGCTGGAGTCATATCGGCTGGGGCGACATCTTTCGTTGGTGCTCTCTATCCAGCAAATTTTTAAATTACTAATATGTTGTAGCACGATTGCAAATGTTGCGCGAGCGGGTGTTAGGTCTCTATTCCACGAGCTTGAACCTTTCTTGCCGAGGCTTAGGACTACCTGGCTTTCCCATGCCACCCGTCTACCATTCCCCTTAGCCGCTCGTTTCTCTGGTGCACCAGTTTGTCAGTCTTCTTCTTCTTTCAGCACTTTCTCTCATTAGCAGCAACACACTCGTTCTATATGAAATAAACCATCATTTCCGGAGATGTGAGCCTTGATAACCCAATTCATTTGCCGTGAGCAACATGGATGTTGGCTGCAGTGAGACCTGCTGGCAAACAGCGTCAAAGATGGAACAGGAGACGCCGATGAAAAGTGATTACAGTCTGATGATTGAAGCACAATGGCGAGGGAAAAAGCCGAAGCAAGCCGTTCCCCAACCATAAAATAAAATGCAATTGAAATTCTCCACTGACTTTGAAGCTTTCTTTCTAGAATTAGAAGCAAGGATTACATAATGTTCTACGTAGAGTAGTCCTCTAGACCGTCAAAGCAACAGCACACCCTTTGATCAAATTTTCCTCTTCTTGGACAAATGCAGTAGCAGCTCGTTCCATCGCTTCCCGCGCTCCCTGGTCACCGTCATCCATTTTGACCTCAACACACTTCTTCGTCTTGATGATCCATCCTTCCTCTATTTCATGCATAATCTGATCCTTGATGTTGAGCCGCCAGTACTTTGTTTGCCCAGCATCCGGGGCAAATGAGTCAACGAGCGTTTGGAATAGGACATGCGTCATTTCAGTATTGGTCGCGACACTGGAGAGAGCGATCATGCCATTGTAGGGATGTCTCGCTAAATTGTCGGGAAGAGGCACTTTTCCAGGAATGCCCGTGCCGATGCTGAGAAAGCATTGGGTGGGCCGCGAGGGCCCAAAGACACCCACGATCTCAGTCCAGAGCCTGAACAGAGAGAATTTTAGACTATCCCGGGCACGAGAGGCGGACAGAAGCTTACCATCCCAGAGGGTTGTTGGCAGCAAGGCCGCCATCGACCAATGTACGAGTCCGAGTCTGCTTGGTAGTTGGATCGATAACATCCTCCACCTGGATAGGGTCGAAGTAGCTTGGTGCTGCCGAGGTTGCACGAGCCGCTTCCCAAATTTTGATGTCGACACAATTCGACTGGTTGCGCGGATTGGTGTAAGAGCGGAGGAACACCGGTGCACTATTGTTCGGTGAATCCTTGTCGACGGCCATGACGAATCTGAAAAGCGACGTGAGTGATTGGCTTCAGACTCAGAGGGATTTCAGTACACTTTGCACTTGTTGTTCCCATTGAGCAGCTTGTCGTCTTCATGCTTCTCTCCCAGCTTCACCCGGGTAATCCTCTTTATCTCTTCCTCCAGCACCTTGGCGGTGTAGTATGAACCACCCCATATGAGCTTTCCGTCTGGCCACAAACTTTTATTGAACACCTTTTCAATTGTTTGCTCGTATTGCGTGATGCACTCTTGGACGGTCATCTTCAGACAACCAAGCATGATAGCAATCAGGCTACGCAAAAACAGTCAGTGACGTCGTGTGATCGAAGAGCGAGAAAGTAACCTACCCGCCTGTGCTTGTACCGCCGATCATATCAAATACATCACACGGCTTTTTGTTTGGGTCTTGTGGACTGACCTGCTTCATCACAGCTTGCAAGAGGTGAAGAGATGAGAGTCCGCGTACTCCTCCGCCGTCTTTTTAAGAATGTCAGCATACATTCGATTGTTGAAATACGAGGACGCACCCAAACAAAGAACCCGCAGAGCATCCTCATCCTGGCCTCTCTTGATCTCGTCAATGTTGTAAACAACTCCTGGTAGCGCAGTTTTGAACGTTGATTGCGTATAGTTGTTGACTTTCTGGATCGTTTTGTCGATCATTCTGATCTCATACACAGTCTTTTCGGCGTCTCCCATCGGAACATGTTTACGTTGGGCTCGAGCTCAGGTTAGAAGATGACCATGGCCAGTACGGTATATGGCACTTACTGGGCTCGTTGCCAATCTCCAGAACAAGGAGTCCACTTTTGACGTAGATTGCCCAGCCGGGGAAACGAGCGCAGATGCGGACAGCGATGCAGTTGCCAGGCTAGAACAGAAGGTCAGAAAAAGCATTTTTGTTCAAAGCGTGGATTTACCTTAAGAAAGTTCAGGAGATCCTTCTCTCTCTTCTCGAAATGAGGTCCGTTCAGCCACCGATACTTCTTCGAAGCCATGCGATTGGATTCATAGAACTGAACTAGTTGAACACCATTTTCCCACCTTGGCGACGTATCGGACTCGTTCTCGAGGATTGCAAGCTCAAACCATGTCCAGTTGCCCTGGCACTTATCACTGACCATACCCTGATCGTGTGACTCGGCGAAGAGACGCAGCCCGCGCATCCTGCGAATCGTATCTTCGTTGAGAGGCTGAGTTTGTTATGTCAAACGATGTCATTTCCGTAGATTTCCGGGACGTGAGGCCTTACAGGGGTCTTGAACCATACTGCAGACCTGGTCTGATCACTGTCGGCGCTCACATAAGCTTCCTGACCATGCCCGACAAAATAACGGCCGGCTGGAATCGGAGAGGACTGAGATGGGAGGGGCTCGAGAGCCCCGGTTCCGTGGTGGGTAAGATGCTCCATGTTGACAGAATTTTGGATTCTATTAATAGAAGATTTGAATGAAGAACAGTCGGTAGTTGCTTCTGTTACTGCTGGCCTGTAGGCAGTTTTATACATTTTTGGGCGTGTTGAGCACCGAGGAAAAGACAACGACCGCGCGTCAGCAGGAGACGTAATGCAGGCGCACGACCCGCATTCAAGTCAATCACATGTAGCGGGCAGTATTTGCGTGTACAACCTCGCTGACATGCATGCGGTTATTGTGGGGCCTGGAGAAGCTGATGAGTGCGCATGCAGCATTTGTAGGGCTCGGCGAAACCGAAGGGTACGCGCCAACGAAAATGCCGCCCCCGCCTACCACATATGTAGCGTAGCTAGCTTATAGCTATGCAACACTAATCCGATATTAGTGTTCCAACGGCGCCGTGATTGGCTGTTTGCGAGGTTGACGAAACGGATCAGTTACCTTCTATGGCCAAATACCACGAAGGAACCAATAACGTTTACCTGTAATTCCTATTCCCACGGTTTAAGATAGGTTGCGTGTGGCTATCATACAATGCCTTTATTCAATCACTCAACGTCATGGGTTACACACTGGACTCCACCTGTCAAGAACTGCTTGAGCGTGCTTGGGCAGGCAAATGATCGGGATCCGTTCCTTGGTTTGTCAAATCTCAAATTCAGAGAAGCCTCGTACAACTCTACTCGTTGGAGCTGTGCTGGTTTCAGCCGCACGGAAGGAGTGGTCCTCGATCGTATCCCTCTCCTGACTACATTGCGGATGTAGCTCCGCCTCATCATACCTGCGCTGACCTGCCGACCGTACCCCTCAGTCGAACTCGGTTAGTACTTCATACCACAGAACTTCCGAATAAATTTCACAAAATTTGTGCAAAAGACTAATGGGGAATCGACCGTCGCTTTGCTATTTGGGATCCAGGCAGGAGATTGTGCAACCGCACGATATATTGCGGATCGAAGAACGCTTGGGAAGGTATCAGCGTGATGCCCTACGCCCCTCTCTTCTGCGGAGTTCTTTCGCCGCTCTCGAGGTTTCCAAAAGCCAGTTGGAACGACGGCCCCATACTCGCCCTGCGCTCCATTGTCCGCATCCGCCGAATCTCCCTCTGTTCCTCACGCGCCATCGCATCTGCTTCCTGCTCAGGCAGAGGAGCACCATCCTCCTTCACCGCACCGGACTTGTCAGACTCAGTCCTCAGTTCCTCACCAACCTGGTTCTGGCTCGGTGTCACTCCCTTCTCTCCCACGCACACCTGCCTCTGCGCCGAAAGCCTTTCCTCAACCTTCGTCATCAGCGACTTCTCCTGCGCCTCCTCGGCAATGACGGCATAGTGGCAGCGCCGCCGAGCGCCCCAGACGCTGCTCGCCAGGCCGACCACCTCGTACGCAAACAGCACGGGCAGGGCGTGGCGCAGCTGGGGGTTGCAGCCGTGCGACCACACGTCGACCAGGACCTGGAAGACCTCGTGGGCGGGCAGGGCGTAGGACCAGCGGTAGAAGGCGGGCGCCAGCTCGAGCGGCACGAGGATGGAGGCGACGTTGAGCATGGCCCAGGCGATCAGCGCCATGGGCACGTACGCCGGCGCCAGCCAGAGCGCGAAGATGTCGAGCGTCAGGAAGTTGGCGTGCGCGAACAGCCACAGCATCGCCCACGTCAGCGCGAACTGAGCGCCCGACACCGCCCAGCCCGCCCGGAACGCCCACACCACGCCCGCCGTGCAGAGCGAGCCGACGAGCGTGTAGGCCAGGGAGAGCGCGAGGCGGACCAGCGCGATGCGGAGGGGGTGGATGCGCGAGAAGATGCGGAACTGGACGTAGAGCCCGTTGATGGTGCCGAGGTAGAAGAACTCCTGGATCAGGAGCAGCAGGATGACGATCGTGTTGTAGATCAGGCGCGAGCCCTGCGTTGTGGGCTGGATGTTGTCCGACGTGAGGTGCCAGGGGTCGGCGAACGCGGAGATGGCGGCTGGAGACAGAGCAGACGATGCCGCCAGTGACTGTACGACATCAGAGCCGTTGGTGGCGCTATATGCAAGCCGAGCCGCATCTGAGATCGTCTTCATGCTTCCTGCAATCACCGTGTCCGCAACCGTTGGGTAATGCGCCTCGTTCCAGATGAAGGTCAATGTATCCGACTTGTTGTACAAGCTCGCATCCGTTATGCCGGAAATGGCAGCCGCCAGCCGCACAGAGGCACCGGCGGAGGTGAAGAGGGCGGCCCAGTAGCCCTTCTTGCAGACTGCGTGGCGAAGGTCGCTCGGTGTGGGGTAGTCAGCCTCAGAATGCTCGACAACGGTCGGAAAGCCCCAGCCCTGCAACGACTGAGAGGCGTTCCGCACGGCTTGGCCAACCGTGCCGTGGTCGTAATCGACATAGAGGACATGGATGTTATGTGTATGGGAGGATTGCTGGAAGATGGCGCCGAAGATGTAGGAGAAGATGCCAAGGAACAGTAGCTGCAGCTGCACAAAGTTGATCAGCGCGGCTCGGAGGAAGGCGTGACGCGCGCCGTGCACAGCCGGGTCATGGCGGTCGTAGCGGTTTTCAAGGGCGCGCGGATAGAACTTCATGTTGTGGAGGGAGAAGGCAGGCGGTGACCCTGCCGCGACCATATGATATGCACCGGGGACTCTGGGTTCCTAGCTGCCGTGGGACGCTAGCGGGAGTTGTCAGCAGCTGGGATGCATTACGTGAGCCTCCAGATCACGTCGTGCACCAATCAAGACACCGCGCCACAACGCCATGCATGAACTTTATCATTAATGGTCCGCTCGTTGACACGCCGCGGAAGAAAGTTGCTACCCTAGAAATGCTCCTTCCAGAACCTGAAGTTGACGTCCGGACACGTCGCCCCCTTGCACGCCCTCTTGATGTCCCGCGCGGCAACATTCGGCCCACAGAAATACACACCCACGTCCGTCTTCAGGCTGCTCTCCCGCCCACTGAAGAAGCCTGTGTTCGGGTTCATGATGTCGTCCCGCAGGTCACACAGGAACTTGGAGAAGTCGGGCCGGCCAAAGTTCGTGCGGCCGCGCAGCTGGGTGAGCGGGTCCTTGTCTGTGCCGACACTGTTGATGGCAATGTTGTTTGCCATGTCGAGGTCGATGCGCTGCGTGAGGTAGATGTGGATGCGGAGGAAGCCGTCGGTGTCGTCGAGCGCCTCGAGCGACGAGAGAAGAGCCTGGAACCACTCGAACGCCGCCGTGTCCTTGCAGACCCAGATGAACTCGATCCGGCGCAGCCGCTTCAGCACTCCGGTTTGCCGGAGATGCCAGATGTTCTTCAGCACCGCGGCCCACGGCGTCACGCCGATGCCCGTGCCGATCAGCACCGCGATCTCGTTCTCGAAGACGTCCTCGGCAGGAGCACCGTACGGCCCGTCAACGCGGAGTGCCGGCATCTCCTGGCCGTGCTGGAGGGCCACCTCGTAGACTCCCATCGGGTCCATCTCGTCGTAGAGCTTCGCCTGGGAAGGACCGGCTCCCAAGGCGTCGGCAAAGGCGCGTGTCCAGTCGCCAACTTGCCGCATGTGCACGGACACGTACGGGTCGAAGGGGCAAGAGGTGATGGTAAACGGGTGCCACTGCTGCGCGCTGACCTCGGGGCAGTTGAGGAACAGCCACTGTCCAGCCTTGTACTTGAACGAAGGCTTGACGAACTGGATCTCAACTGCATCTGAACGGCAGTCAGCAGGAGCTCTCACAACCGCAAAGTCAACTTCCACGTAACATACCGTAGGGATGTCTCACGACCTTCACGATCTTCGTCTCTCTTCTCGCGCGGACCTCGCGGTAGAGGCGCTCGATCAAGTACAGCCCACCGCCGATAAGCTCCCATCTCCATCCCTCGTACCCCAGGCAATGGTTCCAGAACATATCTCCGGCGAAAGGAGAGATTGGGTCCGTGGTGTCGCGAACGAAGCAGCCGGTGGCGTGTGTGTACATGCCCAGGAAGAATGGAATAAACAGGTGGTGGGTGTACCAAAACGTCTCAAAGGATTGCTGGCGGATCTTCTGGTGGGCGGTGGTGTAGATCATGAGCATGCAGAGGAGCATGATATGGCCCGTGACGCCACCAGCCTGCGTGTAGTGAATCTGCAAAGCAAGCTCGGGCCGCACCTGCGTCGCCTCGACGTTGAAGAAACTGGAGGTAGTCAGCGCCGCGGGGCACTGCGGTTGAAGGCATCATCACTCACTTCACATAGTGGCCTGCCGTGTGGACGGCCGTGTAGAACAGCATGGTGTACGCAACCTGCCTGTGGAACCAGATCGACTCGTCCAGCGGGAGCCATCGGATCTTCGGCCGGATAAGCCGCAGCAGCGTGCGGCACATCGGCAGCAGGATCAACATGGTGTCGACAGAGAGCACAAGGCCAGCTCCACGCGAGATCCAGACTGAGAATCTGAGCAGGTTGAGAGGCGCCAGCCGCGGGTCTGATGCCTGCTTGTACCTTGCGGAGTGTTAGTCTATCAACTCGAACGGCTGCGGGCGTGCTTACCATCCGAAGGCAAAGAGACCGATGTGCAAGCCATGGAACAGAAAGTAAAAAATCAACTTGCGCGGCTCAAGCAGCGACTTCCACTGGAACTGGACACCCATGGTGCGCGACAAAATACCGGTTGCCCTCGCTGCGTGCGGGTAGATACCGGCGGACTGCACAGAGAAGCTTTGGAAGACGCAGGACAAGATTAAAGCCAAGTACAAAAACGAGCGAAGAGCCAACGACCAGCGGATGGCTGTCTGTGTGTTACAGTGGCTCTGGCAAGAGTTCCTGGCGCGGCGGAATTATAGACGGCGACAGGCACGAGGATTGCAGGACGGGACCAGGGGCTGATGCGTTGCAGGGAGGCAGTGTGCGGGTTTCCGGGGCGTTATGCGGAGAAGGCGCTGGGAAGTTCGCACGACCGCCGGGTGTTGAAGAGCGCACAGCAGCAGCGGATTATCGCGTGATGCTCGTCAGACAACGCGAGGCTGGAGGCAGGCAGGAAACCGCACGAAACGTGGGATGCACGAGGAGCCTATAAAAAGCCGTGAGGCGTGCCTGGATGGAGTGGGCGCTTAAATATGCCACACGTCGCACGTCGCAACCTCTTCGCCCACATCCGGTTGGCCGCAGCACCGCTCCACTCCACCGCATCACATTCTGCGCAGGTACGTGCAGCGCCCGCTCGGCGATAAGCGCGAAGCGCGGGCGGCCGCTGCTGCGCCCATCAGCAGCGGGCGCCCGCCCAGGTGGCTCGCATTCGGCAGGCCGGCGTTGGAGCTGCAGGGTGTGCTCTTTTGGACGCGACTGCGCGGGGATAAATGGGGTGATCGCTTGCGCGGGCGCCCAGAGTGTGCGCGCTGGGCCCTCTGCCGGGGCGAACGAAGCATAATCAGGTTGAGTGGGCCCTTGAGACGTGCGTTCCCGGATGTCGTATGATCTCCGATAGGATACGGTGAGTACGAGGGAGTCACGTGCCGTGCCGGGGCGCCCTCCACCGCGCTTATCGGTGGGATTGACAATCAGCGTCCGCTCGTAGGGCTGATACAGGGTAACGCTCCAGGATGCAGAGATGATTGCGGCTGTTCCGCCGTGTCGGGCTGTCTCACCCCCTGGCTCCGGCACGTGGCGAGATACTGTGTACTGCTGAGTGGTGGCCGGGGTTTCCACCGGGTTGCCGCCATCCGAAGTACTGACTTGTTCGAGCAGCCCCCCAATCCCGTCGGACCAGCCAACGGCAGTATGCTCATAATGCGCCATGAGGCCACTTTCTCATGCGGGTGCCTCACGCCACCGCTTTCATCCACCATCTGCTTCTGTCACAGAGCAGGCGTCCATAAGTATTCACCCGGAAGAAAAGTACGGACGCGAGCCCGGATCGCTGGAGCCAACCGCAGAATTCGGATTGTGCATTTCCATCTCCGATTTTTCCGGTGGGGCTTTCAAGTCTCGGTCAGACCCACCCGAGCTCCGTGGAGATCAATCTTTCCAGGCTGTGGTGCGGGGCGTCGTACCGGCACGCAAAAGACCATTCCGCACAATAGTTTTTAGAATTGGGGGCACAATAATAGGAGCTTGTATTTGAAATGCGCCGGAAGGACGCTTCCCGGGCGGAGAGTTGAGATGCCAAGCCCTCCTGCACAGGCCGACAGCGTCCTTCATATTGAAGCCAGTCACGTCTTCCCCGGTCCATCTTCGTTGCACTCCTCAGGCCTCGGCAAAAGCCTTCTCACCAGACTTCACCTTATATCTGTGAGAGTTTGCGCGCTTTCTTTGTATCGAAGACGTGTTTCAGTACTATACTTCGGACACCGACCGGCTGCATTTCCGTCCCAGAGCCGTCAGAAAAGGCAATTTTCGAGGTATTTCCAGTTGCCCAGATAGCATTGAAGCCGGAAAGGTGACGTACTTTCCACGTGGGACTGAGAAAGTCCATATTTTGCTAGTTTCCATATGGAATTGTCTGCGGAATTGCAGTTCAAGGCGAGACTTCGTCCCCAGTAGTTTTTTTTTCAGGCTGCATCAACGATAATAAAAACGCCGTTCTCCGTGAGTTGCCGCAGCAACGTGTGAAATCAGGAAATGCAATTTTTCTCACCACATGCGATGGCTTTAAACATTTTTGTGTGCAACCAGTCGGGAAGGAAAACGTTCCACGCCACCTCACGCTAATAATTAGTTTGAGGCGCTTAGCCCTCCGTGTACGCGTTTGTGTTGATCCGGGACGGTTCGTTGAAACCAGCTTTCCTCGATGGGCATGGTGAAGGAGTGAAGACTAACTGGAACAGGAAGTAGCTTCCGCCAAGATAGGTGTAGCAAAGTAGATGATCTTGCAATGTAGTAAGATTCTTGGCATAGTGTGGAGAGGAGGGTTAGGGAGGTGCCCTGTATACCCGCCT
>RKSS01000107.1:0-49620 GCA_009829855.1 Neofusicoccum kwambonambiense | reverse complement strand
GGGGGGAGTAGCAGCGTGAAAGAAGGCTTTGCACGTCAGGTGGGTCGAGGAGTTTTGGAGGGGCGGTGAGGGTGAGGGTGAGGGTGAGGTGGAAGAAGCGAAAAAGATAAGAAGGTGATGAAAATAAGGTGAGCCTACAGGATAAGGCTAAATAGTTCTCGTTAGGGTGCGTGCGTCTACGGGGAACTGTGATGGAGATACCCTCAACTTGGATCGCCAGCGTCGAGAGTTCACCCCTTAAGGGTATTAACGCCATATCGCGAACCAGGTTTTGAATTACTGCAATTACAAATTTAGACCTCAACTCCCATAATTTACCTCTCTCATGCCCACTGATTGCGTAGTGGTCTGAAGAAACCGTTCGGAATACGGAACGTTGCGACCTATCAGGAATTCTCCAACCTTTGCTTCTCTGCTTCATTCATTGGAGTGTACCGAGACGGGACGTACATCGGCGTTGGATCGGGCATGCATGGTTGCATGGTGCCGTCGTGTGGTTTGTGTGCGACCCTTCTCCCACATCCGGACCCAGTGCAGATATGGTCGGTATCCTCGTACATGTGGCACAAGTAAGGGACACAAGGTAAACAGCAGATGAGACAGCAGACGAGCGCGGCCATACTAAAAGAGAGCAGCGCGCATCAGAAATCCTACCCATTAGATACGGGGAATAGAAGTACATCGCTCACCCAGTTGCGCTGGACCCATTGTGCTCCACCTTCGTTTGCTGCCGTCTGTGGCAGTACGGGCAGTCGATCCACTCTGGGGTTTCTCGGAGTTTTTCGAGCGGCACTACGTAATTGGTTGCATTACCCTGCATCTGCCCCTTGGCAGAGGCATCAGGACGGCTGTGTTGGTCCTGGGTTAATTCGGGTTCATAGAAGATGATGGCATACAGTACGGGTACGCACGAGTAAGACATATGCTCGACTTGGGTTGGCTCATGCGCCCCGAAGATAGCACCGTCAGATCCGGTGATTCCATGCGTCAGCTCAAGAGGAGTGTCGTATTTCTGTGGCCTGCCCGAAGTGCCATCGAGAGCTTCGATTTTGTCATTGGAGTCTGGGGCGACTACAGTTTTTTTTTGTGATTAAGCATGTCCGATGAGCAAATCAAAACAATAGAGCAGTAACCCGTCAGGAGCTCAATCATCTGGTCGGACTCAGAAGCGCGACTAGTAATTGCGCAACTCCTACTCGGACCAACTCTCTAACTGACATGAAACAATTTGTACGTGAAATCTCAAAATTAAACTAAACTTACTGTTTGGAAGGGCTTTGTCATGATTTGTGACTGAGAGAGGCTCACGACTATCGCGAGAAGGAGCATCAGAAGGCTCAGGCATGACCATGATTTTGTTGAAAGGCTGGAGCAAGCACCCGTGGAGTGTCTCCAGAATGGAAATAGCCCTCTTTTTAAAGTCCAACCATTATTCATCGCCACTCGCATGAAACACAGCCCCCATCCTCGTGAGATGGTTGTGTAACCTCCAAATTTAGGCAGGCGAGCTTACATTCCTGTAACAGCCTGCATCGGCCGATGATCTGCACACTTCGGGTGATTCTGCCAAGGATATAAACTGTACCACATAGCCAGCCAAGGCAGCAGGGAAATAAACAGCTTTTAGCCCCCCACCTACTTTCATCGCAACGGTATCTTCCTCCACCTTCTTGACATGCGGCTCATCGACACAGAAAAACTTGACCTTGAGCAGGTGGCCCACTGCCACGTCAAAAAATACGCCATTCTCTCACACCGATGGACGAGTGAAGAGGTTGCTCTAGAGAATCTCACTAAAGATCGGACCGCTGCCAAAGCCAAAGCTGGATTTCAGAAAAAAGATTTCTCATGCAAGCAGGCGATTCAAGATCGTATCGACTACGTATGGGTCGACACTTGCTGCATTGACAAGAGTAGCAGCGCAGAGCTATCTGAAGCCATCAACTCCATGTATTATTGGTACCAGGAGGCCGAAATCTGCTATGCGTACCTCTCCGATGTACCCGACAATACTACACCGAGTGCCGATGGCGACAACGAATTCAAGAATAGCGAGTGGTTCAAGAGGGGCTGGACCTTGCAGGAGCTCGTTGCGCCGAGAAATATGATCTTCTTCTCGCGGGGTTGGAAAGTGCTGGGCACAAAGCAAAGTTTGAAAAGAATTCTGGCAAATATCACAAGAATTGACGCTGGCGTTTTGGACGGTACAAAAGACTTGAACTCCATTAGCGTGGCAAAGAGAATGTCGTGGGCGGCTACCAGGGAAACATCGAGAACCGAGGACGAGGCTTACTGTCTGATGGGACTCTTCAACGTCAACATGCCCATGCTGTATGGCGAAGGTGGTGAAAAGGCGTTTGTGCGGCTGGAAGAGCAGATCATGCAAGACTCAGACGATGAATCCATTTTCGCCTGGCGGATCCCCGCCAAAAAAGAAGGCAAAAATGATGATGATGCTCTGCATGGGCTTCTTGCCACATCTCCCAAACACTTTGCCGACTCGGACCGCTTCATGCCCTACTGCGACTGGCAACGCCGCCTACCCTTCTCCAAGACCAACAAGGGTCTTCAGATCTCGCTGCACCTCACGCGCTTCGAGGGTGACATCTACGTTGCCGCCCTTAACTGCCCCGCGGTCACGCTGGGTTACTCCGGCTTCCTGGCCATATTCCTCAAGCGTCTGGGGAGCGCAGATGACGGAAACCCTGCCGATGATAATTACCACTGGCACTATGCTCGAATCAAAGCCGATAAGCTCCCATCTCTCAAGAGCCTCGGCAACCTCACGACTTTGTACGTGCGTCAGAACAACGCCGCCGCCAGCCTCGAGGCCAGCGTGTACCCCGAGCATGTGATCCAACTGCGAAGGGGACCGAGTTTGGAACAAGGATACAGGCTGCTGCAGACGATGGGTCACCATTCGGAGGTCGCGATGCTCATGTTTAAAGACCGAGAGTGGATTCCGAGTATTGTGCCTTCTATCTTCCAGCTTGGGAAAGGTGTGGCGCAGTTGGCTACTGTGCTCGTCTTTGAACGGATCACAGATGGTTCCAAATTCGCCGTTATGATCGGATCGACTACAAACTTTGGGATCGCGTTCGATGTGCAAGAGTGGGTCATCGAAAAGGTTAACTTGTTTGATCGTGGTACGCGATTGGAGTCGCAGCCCGGTGAAGAAGTGGAAATGGAAAGAGAGATCGTAGGCGTGGAGGTCAGGGAGTACATCAACGCAGGGAAGAAATATTACGTTGTAGATGTCACAGTGAGGGTTAATCCTCAATTGACAGTGTTGGATGTGGTGGCAGAGAGTGTGAGTAGGGCTGTGGGACTGTCGCATGAGCCGTTGGGCCAGCATCCATTTGAAAGCATGGGACCTGCAAGGAACGTGAAAGCGGACGAGAAGCGGGGCGGGAAGCGCTGGTATCGGAATTTACTTCCATAAATTCTAGATGTAGCTACCAGCATCGAACAAAGACAGATATGGGGCCATGTTCCTTCATTTATTTCATTCTATCATCCTTCATAAGCCTATGTGCATAGTCCTCACATTCATATTCACAACTTACTGGACTCCCCCTCTTTAGAAACCTCGATGACCAGCTTCCCGAACTGACTTCCCTTCTTCATATCCTCAAACAGCCCATCAATACCCTCAATATTGTCGATTCCAGACACCACGCGCGAGACGACGGGCTTCAGCTTCTTCTGGTTGACAAACTCGACCATCTGCTTGAACTCCAGACGCGAGCCCATTGTCGAGCCCTTGAGTTCGATGTTCTTCAGGACCGCAGTCATGAGGAAGGGCATCTTGGGGCCGAGGGTCATGCCGTAGGACACGATGACGCCGCCAGCCTGCTAATTGTCAGCAACCGTTCCTCCCCCGCACTCGTAGGAAGAGGCTCACCTTCAGCAGTTTCGCACCCTTCTCCACCACATCCCCACCCGCACCATCAATAATTGCGTCCAGCCTCCCATTCCCAATCAACCCCTGCAGCTTCTTCTCCCAGCCCTCCTCCTTGTAATTCACCCCACCGGCGGCCCCCAACTGCTTGGCCTTCTCAATCTTCTCATCGCTCCCACTGCTCACAAACACCCTCGCGCCCTTCGCGGTCGCAAACACCAACGCCATCAGCGCCACCCCGCCACCAATCCCCGTAACCAGTATGTTCCTGCCGGGCGCCGCGTTCCCACTCTTCGACACCACGGCCCTCCACGCCGTCAGCCCGGTCAACGGCAACGCAGCCGCCTCCACCGCGCTCAGGTGCGCCGGGGCCTCCTCGACCTCGCCGGCCTCGACCGTGACCTCCTCGCACAGGGTGCCGACGGGGTTGGTCTTCGTGCCGCCGAGGATGGCGTAGCCGCGCGGGTCCTCGGGCCCGTCGGGCGCGGCCGTCCAGCCCGTGCCGGGGTTGAGCACGACGCGCCGGCCCAGCCAGGCCTGCGCGCCGGCCGCGCTGCCCGCCGCGACGACCGTGCCCGTGCCGTCGGCCAGCAGCGGCACGCCGAATGTCGTGCCCGGGTACAGGTGCTGCCGGATGAACAGGTCGCGGTGGTTGAGCGCCGCCGCCGAGATGCGGATCGTGACTTGTGTGGCGGATGGCGTTGGCGTGGTGACTGTGATCTTGTCGAGCGGGTAGTACACGGCGCCGGGCTTGCCGTCAACTTTGCGGATCGAGATGGCGGTGGGCATGGTGGCGGTGTTGGGCTGTGGGTTTCCCTGGGCGTGGGAGGGAGAGCTCGGTGCGTGGGTGTGGTGGGTGTTGGGTCTGGGCTGGTGGTAGGTGTGCGAGGAGCTCGTGAGAGCGATGGGAGGTCGGGGAGGCTTTCGGGGTGATATATGAGTAGCTCGCAAAGCAATTGATTAGTAGAGAATGATTAAATAATACTACCCTCGGCGGTAAGGAAAGACGAGCGTGGAGAGGATGCGGCGTTCATCATCCCCGAACCCCACACTCGTCGATCTGACGCTGCCGCACCGCTGCCGAGGTAAAGGCGTCATAGCCCACCATCCTTGACCGAGCTGCAGGGCAGATGCTCCAATCCATGCAAGATCGTAATCGTATTTAAACGCAGCGGAGCAGATGGCTCCCATGACACCGGGTCCTGACGGGAAAACCGGGCTGGTGAGTTGAATGTATGTACTTCCGGGTAAGTCTACATCCGATCCGGCGGAATTCTCCAATTTGGAGGAATCCTCCAATTTCACCAAGCCATATGCAGTGAGTAGTAGTGCTTATCGAAAGCGATTCTACTGGCGCCTAGATGCATATTTCCCCTGCAGCTGCGCATGCTGGTGGCTGATGCTCGGAGAAGACTCGGCTTGAAGAAGTGTTTGCTTGATAATCTAGACTACCGCTTCTACAGCTCCCAATCCCCCAGCACCTCCTGGAAAATCGACTTCTTCTTTGCAGGGCCAAAGTACTCCTTGAAAGTATCCTCCAAGACGTCTTCAGCCAAGTGCATGTGCTCTCCCGTGATGTTCTTGAAAATGAGCGCGCCCTTCTCGTCCAGCTTCTTCAGCCCGATCCAGTCCTCCTTGTATATTTTCCTGTCCTGGATTTTCGTGACCTCCTCCGAGGTCGCATTGACCTCCGCAAACCAGCCCGTCTCCTTCGGGATGACCGTCGTATCCTCAGTGAAGACGAACATGACAAACTTCTCCAAGCTGGCCAGGTTCTTCTTGTACGTCTGATTCTTGAGCTCGCGCTCATTGTTGATATCGGCTAGGAAATTGGAGTGCTCGAGATAGTTGTCCGAGCCGAGTCCGGTCGTCTCGTTCACCTCGCGGTAGTACTGCGCCGGGACGACGCGGTTCTGGACGAAGGAGCTCCAGGCGCTGCTGCGCAGCAGGCCCATGGCGCCCTTGCAGAGCCAGTCGGTCGGGCCGCACGATTGGAACTTCGCGATGCCGTTGTGCTGGCTGCCGAATGTGACGAGGTTGCGCACCGGGGGTGAGTTGCAGCGCTCGATGTAGCCGCGCAGAAATTGGCCGCCCTGGGAGAAGCCGAGGGCGTTGATGGCGGGCGCGGTCGACAGGATTGGGTGCGATGCAAGGTCTTCACAGACTTGGGCCAGCTGGACGGTCACGTTGCCGAGGAAAGTGGCGGTGCGGTCGCTGCCGGCATCGTTGTCGAGGCGGACGTTGTAGACGAAGGTGCCTGGATTGACCTTCTCGGCCAGCTCGCCGACCTCCTGCAGGCCCTCGGCCAGGTAATTATCGCCGAGGCCGTGCCATATCACGAGCGGGAGGGGATCGGAGGTCGTCGCCGGGAAGGCAGTGGAAGAGGAGATGAGAGGAAGGACGGCGGAGAGAATGGTGGCGCGCATGGCTGCTAGCTGTGGATGGCTGTGTTGGAGCTCCAGGCTCCGGGCAAAAGAGCTGCAGGTGTGACTGGCCCGAAAGCCGATGTGGTGGGGCGCCGAGAATGGATTCTAGCAGCCGGGCTGCAGCTGCGGTGAAAATGATGATACGAAGAGAAGCTGGTGTATGGGTGTTGATGATGAACGCAGACCCGGGAACGGAGGAGTCTGGAGCTCCGAGATGACGCGCGTGATCCCGCCAGGGAATAGCGCAAACCTTATCGATTACGGCCCCTGCCTGCCGCGAGGAGCCCTGGAACGCATGCTCCTGCAGCTCCTCCTATGACTTATCACAGAATTCATTGAAACGGGCATGCTCCTATGTAAACGAAGCAGGGTGATGGACGGGCCCGTTGTGATGAAGACGCTTTCGCCTCTAGACGGATGCTTTGACTTCGTCGTGACGACAGCTTACCGAGGACGACCCTTCAAAGAAAGCATTGCCGGCTCTTGACAGCCGCTGTAAGTGCATGTTAGTTCATGTTGACGTCCACAAGCCGAAACTCTGCTCCAAAGCCAAATTCAACGTAGAGTATCGACGACTCAGTTGCCTGCCAATGCTGTTCGGACCTATTCACGACAAGCTCAATCGCCATTCAGGAGCCCAGGCTGAGAAAAACCGCGGAAAAACACTCGAGGTTTCAGGCCAAGAGGATCACCAGACGGACCAAGTCATTCGACAGTCCCTTCAAAGGGCCGCAGGAGGCTGGAGAGCGCGCCACGGAGATATTCTCGGCCGTGGCGGATTCGCCGGCGGGGTAACTCTTTCCCCTTTGGCGAAAGAGATGAAGATTTGAAAAGTAGAGTGGCTTTGCGTCGCAGGGAAAATTTTCGATGCCGGCGCAGTCGTATAGGAGTGGCAGCTAGAGCGGCTTGGGAGTCAAGAAACGGAGACGAAGCGAAAATATCGCACACGGCGGTGACGTCGGGGCATCAATGCTCGCATGTACGCGCGTAGCAGCGGTCAGTTCGCACTCGACGGCGAGCGAGTCAGCCAGATCTGAGAGCGCAGACGGCCGCATTCATGCAGTGTTTCAGCGGGTGGTGTTGAGCAGTGCAGCTACGGCCGACTGGCGCGGGACTGCGCCTTGCGCGGGCTCGGGCGTCACTTGCGGCACGCTAATTTCCCAGGCTGCCGGCGCTGGTGCTGCGAAAAAGGCGCGCACCACGCCGGCTCTGCGCTCTTGGCCTGTCCGCTGCGGATGGCATGTTCGCGGTGTCTCTCGCGCGAAAGATTGCCACGATCCGTCGCGGCGGAGCTAGTCCTGCATGCAGCAGCACCAGCCGATCCGATCCTTTGGGGCGCAGAAGTGGCACCGGTGGCCAATGACGGGCGGGGCGGCGCGTCGGGAGGTCTCGATGCTTAAAGACGGGCTCCTAGGGCGCTGCAGCCTGTGGCGCTCGATTCTCCGCACCGCTCAGCTGCGTCCGCCGCCTCTTGTTTTTATTCCCGGGCGGGCCCGCCTGCGCAGAAGCTCCAGAGTCTCACACCCATGCAGCGTGAGCGGAGATCCTCACGGTGACAGGAGCCATGGCCACGTCGGCGGATGCGGCCCAACCCGCCGCCCTTCCCGCTGCCTTCTCGCCTCCGCCGTCCGCGGGAATGGACCGCAGCAACCCCCAGGGCGGAGCGGACCAGCAGCCCGCCTACGAGCGCAGCGTGTCGCAGTCGTCGCCGCTGCCGGACGACGCCCAGCCCGGCGCGTCGCAGGACGGCCCGTCGAAGAAGCGGCAGAAGCGCAACAAGCCGACGCTGAGCTGCGACTGCTGCGTCGAGCGCAAGACCAAGGTGCGTCCGCCCCGACCTGCCACGACCGCGTGCTGACGGCCTCCAGTGCGACCGCGGGCGCCCGCAGTGCCTGGCGTGCATCAAGCGCCAATCCGAGTGCCGCTACTCTGAGGTCGCCAATCTCATCGCATCCGCCGAGTAGGGCTCCCCACCGCGAGGCTTGGTATTCGGCTCACGACTCGCCGGCTAACATCCCTCTCCCAGGCGCAATGGCGGCCGCGCCACCAGCAAAGCCCGCAAGAAGGCCATGGAACAGGCCCAGTTGGGTGTTGTGACACCCTCGTCGTCCGAGGTAAGCCTGCCTCACTTTGTGCTGCTTCGGCATTTTCCTTCGTGCGCCGTCGTTCGTCAGTGCCCTCAAAATATCACGTGCTCATCGTGGTCCCAAGCATCAATCGAGCCGGCCGCTCTCCCATTTCCTATTTCCTTACACGCTTCGCTCCTTCGAGGCCGTCATGCATCACGATTACGGATTCTGGATATATGCCCACCATCCGGCAAATGACCTGCTGGAGCTGACCGAACTGCATGAGCATCAGGGTTGTCCTCGGCCGCAACAGTATCGCAGCCAGTCTACTTCCTCGACCTCTTCATCAGTCCATCAGCTCTTGTCCAATGTCCCGTACACTAAACACACCCCGTCTCTCGTCTTTGGTCTGGGTTCTGAACATCCTTTTTCCAACTACTGGTACTGTGCTTCCCTCACTTTCGCCTGTGATCAGATTGACCCAATCCGGCAGAGCTGACCAACCCTTAATAGGACATGCCGCGGAGGTCTCGCCGAGGTCATTGGCGTACTGCCTCGCAGGGAACAAGCCGACATCCTAGTGGCCCAGTACTTCGAGGCTGTCGACCCTGTCTATCCCATGATCCATCGAGGAAAGTTCGACGCTGACTACGAGCGGTTCTGGTCCTTGCCGCATGAGGAGAAATGCCAGGCAGACTCTGCGTTGCTGGCTTTACACTTCGTCATATATGCTATGGGCACGCAGTTCATCCAGATGAATGATCCTCAAGAGCGCGCCCAAATCGCTGAATTCTACGTGTCGGCCGCCCACCAGGCTCTACGAATATCGGGATACCTCAGCCGCATATCTCTCCGGACGATCCAGGCCATGGTTCTGATCAATTACTTCCTCATGAACAACAACCACGCGTCGGACGCATGGTCTTTTGGAGGAGTTCTCATGCGCCAAGCTTATGCAATGGGCCTTAACCGAGACCCGGAGCTCATCGTGCCCCGGGCTTCAGCACTGGAGAAGCAACAACGACGGAAGGTGTGGCAAGCGGTACTGTTCCAGGACACTTTCCTCACGGTCTTGTTGAAGCTTCCGCCCACGGCTACCATCTCGGATGTGCACGTAGAGTCTCTGACGGATGATCCCGAAGGCGAACACGAGCCCGCAAGCAACTTGAGGAATACACCAGAAGCTCTTCCCAATCCCATGAGGATAAGCAACATAGCACCTCCGCCGACCAGCCTCCTCCCACATGAAGTGGCAGACCGAGAGTACATTCGAACCATGTGGCGGCTTGCGAACCTGGTACAACGCAACGTATGCATACCACGGTCACTGAGCCGACCACTGACGAACTCCCCACGCGAGAAGAGTAACCTTCTTACTTCTTTCCGGTCTCTATACGCCAGCATTCCAGCCAGCATGTCAGGCGAAATCAACGAGGAGTTTGTAGCTTCGAACCAACGACTCACAAAGCAAACGCTATTCTTCCGCAGTAATTACCACCACTGCGTCATGCTCTTGCTAGCAGACGAAAATGAGCCATGTGGTGTAAAATGCGATGTTCGTGGGGCGCTGGAGTCGGCAAGACAAGCCCTTGGCGCGTTCTTTGATCTTTGGGAATTCCTCAGGATAGACGCGGGGGTGTGGTGGGTGTTTCAACACCGAGCATTCGAAGAAGCGGTATGAATCATCTCTAAATCAGAGACACATCCAGCATGCTAACATTTTTTTTTTTTTCGCAGCTCATGATGGCACGCCTTCTCGTCATACAGCAGCAGCCGGAATCGCCTTTCCAACGGCAAACCAAGGCACCGATTGAAGAGCAGTTACTGGTGGCTGCGAAGCACGATATCCGCAAGGTGATTGAAATATTGGATCACGTTGGAAGCGGAGCGCCAGAGATGCAGAAGACAAGGACCGAAGTACTGAGGACGGCTTTTGAGGACATTACATGGTAGCAATACGTTCTTGATTTTATATTTCATTCTTTGGCACCAACACGGGAGGAATTCTGGTGTATGGGGCATCATTTGGGAGGTCATGCACCTGGCGTTGACGGCTTTTGCAAGAAGTAACGGTCGATCTTTCTATACTGTTCAAATCTCTCTTCTAGGGGAGATGTACATATTGATGTGAATAACAACACGTTCGATTCTACTTGACTGCTGTGAAAAGAGTACGAGGTTTCCATGCAAACCGATGTAAGAGCCACCGTATCCAGTGCTATAGACTCACTTAAATGCAGTCAGAGAACCAAAATGCATATGAACGCACCCAGATGAGCGCCCTAACTGCCATGAGTGATTCCCCTGATATTGCCATACTTTGTTTGCGATCGTGGACTGTCGTTGGATATAATCGACTAAGTCGTATTGGGAAGTGTAATTGCGCCAAGGCGCTAGACGTGACGCGGTGTCGCGCTTCGGCGACGCGTCGCGCGTCTCTTTTCCAGCCGCCGGTTGCTCGAGCCCGCGCAAAACACGTCTCCCTCCTCACCTTCACCCGCCGCTCTCCACCACCACGCAACCTCGTCCTTTGATACCCCACAACAGCACCCGCTCTCGCCGTGCCGAGTCTATCAGTGATCTTTTCATTCTCCCACACTTGCCTGGATTCATACGCTCGGCGGACGACAGCACAATGGACGGCATTGCGTTGAGAGACGAGGCAGTGCGCGATCGCATCAGAGCCTGCGAGGAGTTCTTGGACCCTAACGATCCTCGCGCACGCACCTATCGCGCCGATGTCATTCTCATGCTGAACCGTGGGTTGAGGAGGTTGGTTGTCAGCATCGATGAGGTCAGAACGCACAACCGGGAGATGGCCGATGGCCTGCTCAACCAGCCTTTCGACTGGACCTTTGCTTTCGACAACGCTCTGAAGAACATTGTCGCAACCCTTCCCAACCGCCCAGCAAAGGAGTCCGCGGAGGATGTGGTATACTACTGCGCGTTTGTCGGAAGCTTTGGCGAATTTTCTTGCAACCCGCGCACTCTCAGCTCTCAGCACCTCAACCACATGGTTTCCCTCGAGGGTATTGTCACAAAGTGCTCGCTCGTGCGGCCTAAGGTCGTGAAGAGTGTGCACTGGAACGAGGCGAAGTCGATATTCCAGTTCAGAGAGTACAGAGATCAGACCATGACCATGGGTGCTGCTAGCACTTCCGTCTACCCCACCGAGGACGAAGATGGCAACCCGGTAAGCTTGAGGCGCAACTGAGGCGAGAAAACGGATGCTGACAAGCGCAAAGTTGGTCACAGAGTACGGCTACTCCACATACCGCGATCACCAGACAATCTCGATACAAGAAATGCCCGAGCGAGCCCCCGCTGGTCAACTCCCTCGCGGTGTTGACGTGATTCTGGACGACGACTTAGTCGACCGCGTCAAGCCTGGCGACCGAATCCAGCTGGTTGGTGTTTACAGGTCTCTCGGAAACCGCAATGCATCAAACGCGAGCTCCACCTTCCGTACCCTCATCCTCGCAAACAACATTATCCTCCTCTCCTCCAAGTCTGGCGGTGGCATTGCCCAGGCCACTATCACCGATACCGATATCCGCAACATCAACAAGGTCTCAAAGCATAAGAGAGTGTTTGATCTACTCTCTCAGTCCCTGGCACCCAGCATTCACGGGCACGACTATATCAAGAAGGCCATTCTGCTCATGCTGCTGGGTGGTATGGAGAAGAATTTGGACAATGGTACCCATCTCAGAGGTGACATCAACATTCTCATGGTCGGTGACCCTTCGACTGCGAAGTCACAGCTCCTTCGTTTTGTTTTAAACACCGCGCCGCTCGCAATTGCCACTACTGGTAGAGGATCCTCTGGTGTCGGTCTTACGGCTGCCGTCACGCAGGACAAGGAAACCGGCGAGCGCCGTCTGGAGGCTGGTGCCATGGTTCTCGCCGACCGTGGTGTCGTATGTATCGATGAATTCGATAAGATGAGCGACGTTGACCGTGTTGCGATCCACGAAGTTATGGAGCAACAGACCGTCACCATTGCCAAGGCTGGTATCCACACGTCGCTGAACGCCCGCTGCAGTGTCATTGCTGCGGCAAACCCAATTTATGGACAGTACGACACGCACAAAGATCCCCACAGGAATATTGCTCTTCCTGACTCTCTCCTCTCTCGTTTCGATTTGCTCTTCGTCGTCACCGACGACATTGAGGACATGAGGGATCGTCAAGTCTCGGAGCACGTCCTCCGTATGCACCGCTATAGGCAGCCTGGTACCGAGGAGGGTGCCCCGGTGCGTGAGCAGGGCAACCAGATGCTTGGTGTTGGTCTCGATGAGGACGCTGATGCCAACAAGCCGACGGAAGTCTACGAGAAGTTCAACGTCATGCTCCACGCTGGTGTCAACGTCACTGTCGGCAGAGGCTCAGCTCGTCGCGTTGAAGTGCTGAGCATTCCTTTCATTAAGAAGTACATCCAGTACGCCAAGTCCCGTGTTAAGCCCGTCTTGACTGCAGGCGCTGCCAACCACATTGTCACCACCTATTCTGCGCTCCGGAACGACGAGATGGAAGGCAACCAGCGCAAGACTTCTCCCATGACTGCCCGTACTCTCGAGACCCTCATTCGTCTTGCAACTGCCCACGCTAAGGCCAGGCTGTCGAATCGCGTCGAGCAGAAGGATGCTGAAGTCGCAGAAGCCGTTCTGCGCTTCGCACTGTTCAAGGAAGTCGTCGAGGACGAGAGGAGGAAGAGGAGAAAGGTTAGCAGAGCTGACGATGCTATGTCTACCGACTCGTCCGACTCGTCCGACGACGATAATACACAGCAGACGAGACCAACCCCTCGAAGCCGCAGGACAGGCGGTCCAGCCACCCGCAGCACGCGCGAAACCACCAACGGCAACGCCGCCCAAGAAGAAGACGAAGAGCTCTACACCGCCACCCCGCGCGGCTCCCGCAGCACCCGCCAGAACGGCGCCGCCACCGCATCCTCGCAATCGCAATTCTCGATGGCGTCGTCGCAGCCCGCGTCGCAGCTCCTCAACACCCAGACCGAAAGCCAGCAGGACGAGTCGCAAGAGGCGGCCGCCGCCGCGTCGGGCCCCATCACGGCCCAGCGCATCCAAGCCTTCCAGACGGCCCTCGGCCAGCTCATCGACGGCCCGCTCTTCGCCAACGACGCCGCCGACGTCGAGCCGCTGGTCGCGGCCGTGAATGCGCGCCTGCGCTCCGGCGAGCCGCCGTTCGGCGCCGACGAGGCCAACAGCGCGCTCGAGGCGCTGAGCGAGCGGAACAAGGTCATGTTCTCGGGCGGCATCGTGTACAAGATCTAAGGGTTGTGGGGAGTAGAGCGGCTGGGGTTTTCTGTTCGTTAGAGTCGTGCGGGCTTGAATGCAATGCAAAATGGGAGTGTGTGGGGGTTATGGGTTGTTTTTGGGCTTGCTTGAGAGGTTCGGGTTCCTCTTGTTTTTCTGCCTTCTCGCGAGGATTAGGGAGGGGTAGGCGCGGGTTAGATGTCGTTATGTATGCATGCGTGCATGTCGAGTAAAGTCCTTTGAATGAATTGCAAATCAGTCTTACGTCCCAGATGTCGGAATGGTGAGTCTTGAAGAAGGCCGCCGATGTCCATTCCAATCAGATTCGCGTCAAGATTCTCCGTGGAGTCCATGGAGACTTCAAGGATCGGGGTGGGCTCTTGATTTAAGTCAGCTCACGGTCCGCTGCGCCGTTGCTATGCTGGGCCTCTGTAGTCCACGCATCGAAGCTGTCCAATGCATCAGAAAGTGTTCTCGATTACGCCTTCTATTAAATAGTTGCAAAGCTAAACTCCCTCCCTTCGAGACGGCCAGAACCGCAAACCCCACTCTCCCCAGAAGTAGCAGTACCAAGCAAAAGAGAAATCATGTTAATCGCCTTCGAAGAGCCCAGTCACGTCTCGCAGGTGCAGAGAACGGGCCCTCCTGACGAGATGAAGGATCCCGTGCCGGAACCAGAGATCCAGGAGAGCAGGCAGAGAAGCATGGTGAAGATTCGAGATCGAAAGCAAATGGCAAAGGAGAAACGCTGAAAGGTAGTATCCACAGCCGCCAGCATCGCCAACTGAATATATGGGTGCATGTGTATATGCCCGCTAGTGGAAAGCCCGAAGAAAGAATAGGAGCAGAGAAATGTTGAGTCTCAATATCCTCCGGGCCTATGCAAGCTGGCCGAAATCAGAATGCTATTTTTTTTTCGTCCTCGGTGTGTCGTTACATCGCTGGCGGCAGGTCTCGGCTTGCTGATTCGCAGAAGCTCAGCGGAACAAGGTCCTCAAATCCTCCAGGCGCTTCTTGGCCGCCTCCTCGCGGTCCAACCGCGCATTGCGGTTCATGCTCAGATCAGCCAGGTCCTTCTTTTTCGCCTGGAGGTCGAGCATTCTTTCCTCAAAGCTGTTGTTCATGACGAACCGCGTAATGGTCACCTCGCGCTTCTGACCAAGACGGTGCACACGGTCCACAGCCTGCGCTTCAGACGCTGGATTGTATTGTGGCTCCATCACGTACGCCTTTGAAGCGCTTGTTAAATTCAAGCCTAGGCCGCCTGCAGTGATGGAAATGAGCATGATCTGGACATCAGGATCATCGCGGAAGGCGTCGAGCGCAATTTTGCGCTTCTTGCGGGACATTGTACCATCCAGGCGGGTGTAGCAAAGGCCGTTATCCTCGAAAGCGATGGAGATAAGGTCCAGGTACGATGTCCATCCAGAGAAGACAACTGACTTCATGGGAGGCTGGTCCGGGTTGGCCTCGGTCCAAGCACGGCTCTCTTGTAGAGACTCGATGAGCGCCTTAACCTTAGTATGCGGGCCACCATAGCGGCCGAGCTGCTTAGCCAAACGTGGGTTGTCGCGAACGCGCTGGCGGGCGGCTTCGTCTCGGTCGGCTTCCTCTTGCGTGAGTGGAAAGAGAGACTGGCGCACGTACGCATCGCAGAGCGGGCAATGCATGTAGTAGTCTGGGGCGGCGCGTCTCTTCATGCGCTGCTTGAATTCGTCAAGACAGTTGGGGCAGACAATCTGGTAGCAGGGAGTCATGCACCCAATGCGAGTATCCCTTCTTTCATCGCTCTCCTCGTCTGAATCCACAGCACCACCAAATGTAGTTTGGCCGATTACTTGATCGCAAATACCGCAGTGGTTCATGTCGCTCTCACGGAGGAGATGCAGCATGTCGTAGGCTTGCTTTGCCGTGATGGCCGGCTTCTCCTCGTCGTCATCCCCCAGCTCGATTGCGTTATCGAGTGTCAGTCCCTCGGTCAGCTTCATGTCCTCATCACCAAGGAGTTCTGAGCCATGGGCGCATATCATGCGCAACCTTCCCATTGCCCGCAGAATGTGGCCCATCTGGTTCTTGGCAAGCTTATCTCTACCGGAGGTGATTGAAGCCATACGAGCCTGTGTATCCTTTGCGAAGAATTCATACAATTTGCGTTCTTCAGTAGAGAATTCAAGACGCACTAGGTGGTCATGACGAGGTGGAAGGTCAATTCGGTCCTTCAGGCGGCGAAGGGTAATAGAATCCACAAGAATACGTAGCTTAGGAAGGATCTCGGGGTCGGCGTTCTTGAAAGGCGTAAGGATATACTGTGTGAAGCCGCCCTTATCGTCAAACGGCTTGATCCTTAGGAACTTGATTAAGGCGCCCAGGTCATCGAGGCGGTTCTGCACGGGTGTACCTGTAACAGCCCAGCGGCGCTGTGCTAGCAGAGCACATGTCGCAATAGACTGTTTAGTACTCGCACTACGGATCATGTGTGCTTCGTCGAGAACAATACGGAACCAGTTCACAAGCGCAAGAGGCTTCTTGAGAGTGTGCTCCGATGCAATAACACTGTAAGTCGTAAGTACGAGATCGTACCCTGCTAGATCTTTAGCGTCCAGAGTACGGCCAGGCCCGTGGTAAACGTAGTATTTTATAGCATCTTTCTTGATGTGAAGTTGAACCTGCTCCTGCCAGTTGGCAACGGTACTAACTGGGCAGACAAGTAAAGTGGCCTTGGAGTTGCATTTGATAAGTGGAGAATCGGGGTTCTGTTGTGGAACCTTCTTTGAGAACTCTGTAGCGTC
The DNA here is from genome assembly GCA_009829855.1 of Neofusicoccum kwambonambiense. Classification (NCBI taxonomy): domain Eukaryota; kingdom Fungi; phylum Ascomycota; class Dothideomycetes; order Botryosphaeriales; family Botryosphaeriaceae; genus Neofusicoccum; species Neofusicoccum kwambonambiense. Next base: position 33,156 of record RKSS01000107.1, on the reverse strand, counting down.
ATCCAGAGTAGCAGAAACCAAGGAGAGAATGCTCAAAGTCTTTCCAAGGCCCATCATATCTGCAAGGATACCTCCGCGGGTGGGTGCTGGCTTGTGGCGCGACTCCTGACCTGTGATAATATTGTAGAAGTAGCGCTCACCATTTCCACGCAGCTTTGGCTTCCACAGCGAGTTCTTGTCGTCGTTACTATCTTCGGCTTCCCGCGATATCATGAAGTGCAAGGCTTGCCTCTGATGAGAAAGGAGTTCGGTCTCAATGATGCTAGGCTGTTCCATCTCGGGTATCGACTCTGAGTTGGCAATCGAATCGAACATGCTAATGACGTCTGAACGAATCTCTTCCACGGTCCTGGCAACGAATCCGTATGCAGGCTGGGTGCTACTACTAGAGCCCGGCTGAGTGCGCGGGACTCTGGCTGGGATTGCCTGCGGATTCTCGTAAGGAATCCTTCCAAGCTTGATAGTGGGATCCCGTAGCCAGAGCTGCTGTTGGCTGAGTTTCTGTCCAATCGTCTTGGTGTTCTTCCTAGGCGCGAAGAGATGGATGTTAAGAGCCAAGCGCTTAGAAGTGCTACCTCCTGCACGTTCTCCTTGTCCTCTCTTGCGAGAATCCAAGCGGGTTTCCAGCCTTAGGTTCAACAGTTTGTTGTCCATGAGAGGCACAAGATGGAATGCCAGACTGGCATCGGCTCGGGCAAAGTCGCGGCCGCAGGGATCCACGCAAGTGATGAGATAGTTGGTAGATGCAGGTCTCCGACGAAGCGAAATCTTCATAGCAGGCCACTGGGTTGCTGTTCCCTGAAATCCTGACGGCTTCGGTCCGGGAAACATGTAGGCTGAGGCGAAAACGTTCTCAAGTTTTCCCAAGCAAACTTCCTCATCTCCGGTATCTTTCACAAGGACGACATCGTCATCGTCCATTGTCAAAGTCAGCTGAGGGAGACACTTTATTGTGAAATTGGATTGCAGCTTACCGGCAGTAAGGTCCACGACCGCAGAAGCTGAAGGCGGACCAGTCTCTTTCTGGCCTTCTTGTCTTTGCTCGGCAACGTACTCGCCAAGGACGGTGCCCTTGCCCGCTCCCTCGAACGTCGTCTTGCGGCCGTCTTGACCGTCGGCCAACTCGAGCTTCTGCTTCTTGACAGGCTGATCTTCGCGGCGCTGGACGCCGTGCATGCGTTCAATCATGGAACCCATGCCAGGAAGTTGTTCGGCAGATGGATCTTGGCCGTTCGCATCTTCGGGCTGAGTGGACGCAGTTCGAGCGCGCTTGGCGGCAGCCTTGGGGTTCAACAAGGCTCTGGGGTCGTAGGCAGGCTGCGACGCGTTACTGGAAGCACCTTGTGAGGAGGCACGCGATGCGTTCGAAGGTCCTTGAGCTTCTGAGGTCAGTCCAAGATCTTCGGCAGGTGTGTCAGACAGCGGAGCCGTTGCAGTTGGTGGATGCGATGCAGAAGTGCCGGGTAGATGGTCAGTCATATCGAGAATGGGAGCCTCGCCGCTGATATCCTGAGCCTCCATGGTAGGAAGAAATGAAGATGACAAGATGGTAAGGACACGAGGAGGGCAGGGTGAGGTTGCTGGTGGGGGAAGAAGGGCCAAGAAGGCCGAGCCGGATGGTGTGGTTGAGGAAAACTCGGCTCGAGTCTAAGGTAGGAAGGAACAGATGGACAGCAACACGTGATTCGGTGCGCGGAGGCTCAAAGGTGCGAGAGCATAAGACGAGTGGGGGTGGACGCGGTGAGAGAAGTCAGGGAGCGGAAAGTGGAAGAGAGATCATGTGAGAGCCGAAGAACACAGCCAGAAACGGAAAGAGCGGAGAGGGCAGGGAAAAGTGCAAATTGGCTCGAGCCACGGGGGAGCGAATGGGTGGAAATGAAACAGAACGAAAAGGATATACCCTTATTCTTTTTGAACGCCTTCGGATTCAGCAGCTGGGCTGGGTTCATTTTGCACAACCCAGGGATTTCCCTCTTTCCTCCAAGTTCCGGTGCAACAGGAGACCAAACACCATGCGGTGATTCTTTTAGACAAATGCAGAGGAGCGTAGGGAACAAACAGGCCAGAGAGGACGGATGATGGGTCAGCGCGGTGGCGGGTCAGGATTCGGAGTGTCGAAGGGCGTCTGGATTATCATGATCGGGGAGGCCGTTGGCATCTCAGGAGGGCGAGCAGAGCAAGTACGAGAACTCTCGCTAATCCACCCGGGACATGGCGTGGGATCCGGAGTTCGCTGGACAACGCTGTGACGACGAGGCTCGCGTCACGTCGAGCGTCGCCATCATCCAACATCGAGTCCAGCCGCGCTAGTCCAGAATTAGCATAGCCTATCTTCGAGGACGCCATCACTTCGCCGCATCGTAGCCGTCTGGCCAGGACTCGGACGAGCTTCTCTCAACTCTAATTGGCATAGCCGATTCAGCTAAAGGCATGATAATGGTGTTGTGAAGCATTCGTCAGCCATATATTTCACTGCTTTTAACATCTGAACGGGTGCTTCAATTCCCATGCAGGATCCTGCTTTGCCATGATATGCAAACTGACTAAATCAAGTACATGTCTTTTTGCTCTTCCTCTTGTACGCCTTTTGTCATGATCCCGTATGTCGAAACAGCCGAGTAAAAACCTTTGCCCATGAAGCCATACAAATTTTTTGGGTTCTAGTCGTTTTCCCCATGCCGCAGGTGTACAACCTTCTTCATGAGATGCGCAAAACGCCACTGATGCTCCTCTAAGGGAACAGAGACACAAGGAGATACCCAAAAGACCCTCGCCATGCCTAATCAACACCATGTAAACATCGGGTTTTTGCTCTTGACCATTTCCAAACGCTCCACAATCACCCGCTTCCTGTTGCCCTCCATATCCTCGGCCGCTGCGAATCCCAGGTCACCTTCATCATCGTCCAACCCGAGAGGCCCACTGTTCCTGCGCACCGTGAAAGAGAATCGCCTTCTCCTTGATGCCACTGGGCTAGACGCCTTGCTACGACGCGGTCCATCATAACTCATGCGTGACTTGAGGGAGGCGACAGGCGGCCGCGCGCTTTCCTGGATATCCATCGTGCTGGAATGTCTTGACATGTTGAATGGGTTGCTGCGCTGTGGAGAATCCAAGCCGAGAAGATCGTACTGAATATCAGGCGCGGAGGAAGCCAAGGCGTTGCTGATGTCCATTTCCTCTGTCTCGTCATGCGCCGCAAGCTCTTCGGTCTGTCGTCGCATCTCTGCTGACGGACGCTGCAGCGGCACTGCGACGGGGATGTCGACCAAGTCGTCCCACACGCACACTCTTGCCCGGCGCGTGAGTTCCAGAGGTCCGTGGTCCGGCGTCTTCAACGTTTCCACCACATTCCAGGCCTGCCCCTTCATAACTGCCATTTGTCGCGCAAACATCCGTTCTTTGAAATCAGAATCCTGGCTGAAGCACTTCCGCAGTGCCAGGGTTGTCTCGCTCCACCAGTGTGTCGATGTAAGCAGCGGCAAGAAGTGTCGACGCGTTGCTTCGGAGAAGGGCTGGCCAATCAGGGATACTGGCAGGAATAGCCAACCGAATGGATAACTGCGCCACTGCTTGAAGTTAGCCTATACTTTCATCGGGTGGTCGTATAACTTACAGCGTCCGGGTGTTTCCACGGCCACGAAAGACTGTTGTCAATGGCGCCAAGTGACACAGTAGGCTCGTCCTCAGAGGGCGGCACGTTGGCAGGCGTCCCGGACCGGCTTGTTGCAACCATCTGCTCCTGTCGCATATATGGGTCATTTGCAGAGCCGTTCGTGCGTCCGTTCTTCTTCGGTGCCTCTGCCACGATTGTGGCTTCTTCCGTGTTACGGTCGATCCTGATCATCCAATTGTCCAACCCCCTGTCGGTGTTCCTCATAATGTAATCCAATATGACCAGCTTCTCCAACTGCTCGCGGAACGACTGCTGCAGGCGCTCTGTCCAGAAACCCCGCCGTATTTGTGTCTCATCGGCGGTGGGCGGCCGTTCCTCATCCTCATCGTCGGACGCTGGACCACTGGGCCTGCAATCTTCAGTCCATCTTCTCTTCCTGCGCCTGCCGTGTGCATCCCGGAACGCATTGTTGTGCTGGTCCGGCCACGGGTGCTCTTTCAGGAAAAGGGTTGCATCCTTATATCCCTTCAGAAAGACCTGAAAGCTCCCAAGCTTCTCCGGCAGCGGCTTCTTCTTTCTGTAGTATGCCCGTCTCTCCCAGAAGTCGTAGTAGAAGGATTTCGAGGATAGGCCGACGACGTCGGTGTAGGGGACGATGTTGGTTCGAAGTTGGGTGTCGAGGACGTAAGCGGCGGCTTCTGATACATAGCTGAGGTTGGGGATGAGGCAGGCTCTGCCAAAGAAGAACGGGAACAGGTTGCGGTGTATCCACTTTGTCCACTTCGGATTCCTCGACGCGTAGGGCTCCTCGTCTTTGGGCTTGAAGACACCTACAACCTTGCCGTCAGGATTGCGGGCAAAGTAGCTGCCTGAACTGCCTTGTGAGATCAACTTGGGGTGTGTTCCGAGCTCAATGGCGGTCCGTACGCCCTGCACAATGTCGTCGAACTCCAACTTGGTCAAGCGGTCGGGCATTGACACATCGTAATCCTTGGCCAAGGTCTCGGCGGTCGCAGGGCGGATCCAGTCCGGGGCCTGGAAGACAGAGTGGTGGATCTCCAGCTGCTGCTCCTGCTGGGTCTTGCCACGGACCTTCTTGATCTTGAACTTGGAGGCGATCTCGTCGGCCCATCTCTCCAGCCTTGCATTGATTGCCTTGATGTCCACGCCCGAGTTGCTGCGGACACGACCGCCGGACCTGCGCCTCGAGGGCGAGCTGCCGGACGCGGTCATGCGGGCGTGGCGCTGTGGCTGGATGGGGGCATAGCGAGCCGGACCAGAGATGGAGCTCTGGCCACGGTGAAGGTCGTCATCCTCGGAGTCGTCGAGGATGTCGTCGTCCTCCTCCTCGGCCTGGGCGATGCGGGCGTATCCTGAGGTGGGCGGCCGGCCTTTGGACATGGTGGAGCTTATTACGAGGGTATCCGGTGCGGTGGTGGCATGTGTGCTGGAGCTGGCAGGCCGGGCTGAGCCTCAGCCGCCGCAGAGCCGACGCGGACACGGAGGTATGACGAGCGGCCGGTGGCAGCAGCACAATACGTGGCCGCGACCGCAGCCGCCTGCGCGGCAAATCGGGAGCGCGGCCGGCCACCGGCGGCGAGACGGCGCTAGCGAAGCTGCCTGTGAAGGGACCCTGCCCTCTTGGCCAATCGTCGGCCCGCTGCGCTTGGCGTCACAACAACTCAGGGGCGCTATCAAATTATCTCCCCCGCGAACCTCGCTAGCAGCCTTGACGATCCTTGTCCTAGTCGTGAGCCCGGCTCCTCGCGTCTCCCGGCCTCACACCGTCACGACTCTGCAGCCGCGCCGCGCCGCACCCCCAGGATGCCCACTGTCCGACTGTTTTGGCTGAAAGCATCACACCTTCAGATCTAAGTGTCCGCGCATTGGCTCTCGATATTGCGCAACGGCTGCCCGTGCTGCCAAAGTTTCGTGCCGCCGGCACCGCTGGCGATTGGTGAGAGCTGGCTGACCGGCGGAAAGTATCATTCCCCTTTGGCTCCTCCCCAGTGATCATCCCCTCGTCCCGCGGCACGACCGCCCCCCGTTGGAGTACGAGCTGTCTAATGAACACGCGCCAATGGGCGACGCGAACGGGTCTCGCTCAGCCGGTCGGCAATCGTCGCTTGGTGACGCTTCGGGAGGCTTCATTTCGTGCTGCACGCCCGGCCGTTGGTCTTGATCTCATTCAGCAAGCCCACCACCAAATACGGGGAACCGCACTCTATCTCTCTTATCAGCCTCCCTGCCCGCGTCCGAGCGCATATGCAGAAGCTCCAACTTTTTTGCTTTTCAGGAGGCTGAGACATGGCCGCGCTTCCGGGCAAGAGCTGTCTTGCTGCCACCACGCTCGGGGGCACTCCGCGCCGCGGCCTGGCATGGCAGCAGGGCGACGGCTGGCCAGCGGGCAGCAGCAGCCGTTGGTGTCGTCTTAGCAACACCGGTTCTCCAAGTGGCTGGCGCAAAAGACCGAGATCGCCAGGCTTGAGGAGCTCGTGACACGAGAGAATATGGAGAAGCCTGCAAGCCCGGGAGGTAATTTGAAACGGTGGAGCTACTGTACCCCTGAGCGTGAGAATCTATCGATTGGCGCCGGGCTCGCGATCAGGGCGCAAACCGTTCGTTTATTGCCGCTGCTGGAGAAGCCGGCCTTCGTCCTCAGCCCTGTGCTGGATCTCGGTGTGTTGCGACGCTTCGGCAAAGGCTTCAGATCAATAATGGAGGCAGATCAGCCATAGCTCGCGGCAAACCACCACGGCGCAGATCCACCAGCGCCGTCATCTTGTGCAACAACGCGCGCGCGCTCAACAGCGTGCCGGATGCACGGTCAGCTCCCAAATTTAGCGCTGGCGACGGTCATTCTCCAGCATCCCTGCCTTGCCCCTGTGTCCATGCTTCCGTACCTGCGTCTTTGGCATTTCATCAAGTGCTGTACCTTCCTCTAGCACGAAACGACCAGTTCCCATACACGCTCTCTAATCACCCGCCCGTCGCTCTTTTGTGCCCACGCGCCCATTCCCAGCCCGCAACACCCCCCGCAAAACACACCTATTTTTCGAGAAGCGCTTGCACTGCACGCGTTTCTCCTCACGCCACCGCAACCACGGCTTCCGCACTCGCCATCTCGCTGCTCAACAGGCCCGTGGCCATTGAGGGCCTGAACTACCACCACCGCCCGCCGTCGCCGCGCGACCTCGCTCCCTTCAACACGACGTCCTCGGTGGACGAGCGGCCGCAGCTGCCGTCGATCGGCCTGACCATTTCGCGGCCATCGTCGGCGTCGTCCCAGTCTGGCGCGCATCTCCCGGCGCCGCAGCCACCGCACAGAGGGAACAGCCCGGGCATCCAGCTGCCCGGCGTGTCGACGCTGGCGTCCCTCGCAGCGTCGGCGACGTCGTCGCCGGCAATCACCAGCAGGTACGGACATCCGTTTGTTTTCCGTTTCGGGCAGGCGGCGAGACGTGTTGGGCGCGCAGCAGCAGCAGCAGCGCGTGCGGCCACGAAATCATTGGCGCGCACGCGTCGGAGCTGGCAGCACCCACCGCCACGCACAGCGGGCGACTGGGCTCGCCGGCGCAACGCAAGGCGTGCGGCGGTGGTGAAAGCCAATGGCTGGGCTGGGGCGGGCGTCCCTCACGTTTGGGAAAGAGCTCGCGATTGCGATAGCACACAAACCCTGCGCATCATTGATAACAGCCCCGAGCTCCACCCCGGCGCGCAACGACAACAAAGACCTGCGGAACCTCGCGCTGACAGCCTCTCCTCCTCACAGGCCCCCGAATGCCGTCTCGCACAGCATGACCTACGCCACGTCTGCGCCGGCCACGTCTGGTGGCCCGAACCCGGTGAGTGCGCGCGCCGCGTTGGCGTTCCCCGAGAGCGCGGAGCATGGGCCCCGGGCCCTGTGGTGTTCCAGCCAGTGTGAAAACTCTCTCGCCTTTCTCGCCCTTATCCTGCTTATCGCCAACACCCACCAACGCCGACCCTCGAGATGGCCACCCTCGCTGACAACAACCAACAGCCCATCTGCCAGAACTGCACCACCAGCACCACCCCGCTCTGGCGCCGCGATGAGGTCGGCTCCGTGCTGTGCAACGCCTGCGGCCTGTTCCTGAAGCTGCACGGCCGCCCGCGCCCGATAAGCCTCAAGACCGACGTGATCAAGAGCAGGAACCGCGTCAAGACCTCTGGACAAGGCCCTAAGAAGAAGGTGAGCCGCCTGCAGCCCCAGTGACTCCCGCTCCCGCTCACCGCCGCGCCCAGCAGCAGCAGCATGACAACGGCCTCGACCAAGCTCGCGCCGCTGCCGGCACGCCGCCTGTTGACGCGCTCGCCAACCACCGCCGCTCGCAAAAGGTCTCGTCCGGCGCATCGGAGCGCTCAACGTCGCCCTTGTCGCGCACCGGCACTCCGAGCCTGCACCACCCCTCCAACATTGCACCCCAGCATATGTTCGATGGTGTAACGCTTAACGGTCATGAATTCCATTCGCCCTCGCTGCCGTCCTTCATGCACCGCCAGCCCTCGCCCTCTGCATCGTCGGTGAACGGCTCGCATCTCGAGCCGCCAATGTCCTACGACGGCCTGGCGACCACAAACACCGCCCTCAAGACACGCGTCAGTGAGCTGGAGGTCATCAACGACCTGTTCCGCGGTCGCGTCACCGAGCTCGAGCAGAGCGAGCAGCGCGCACGTCAGGACGAGGCTCACGCTCGCGACCACGAGAAGCGGTTGCAGCAGGAGCTAGAAGAATCACACTCGCGCGAGGCTGAACTGAAGCGCCGCGTCGATGAGCTCGAGGCCGAGCTGGCTGAGTACCGAGGCGAAGGCCCCCGGCAGAAGAAGATGCGCCTGTCGGACATCGTTGATGAGAGCGCAGCGTCGACGCCCATATCGACGCCCTCGCAATCAAACTGAGTCCTCCACATCACCCTCACTTCCTCTTTACCCCCTCAGCACACATTGCGGATGTCTTTCTTCCCTTTACAGAGCGATACCTCCTGACGATATCTTTTACGTCCCTGCTTGCGCTGCCGTTACCCACCTTCCCGGAGATCTACCCCTCTCCGGTGGGTCCTTACCGCATGCCCTCATTGCTCGGGACACCATTTCCAAAAACATTCCCCGGCCATCCCCACGCGCCGGCGTTGCGCGTGTGGAGTCTGGATGCACGAAACAATACATTCACCCTAATGTCTGATATCCCACCGCGACGGAAGCGTTGCGGCCTTATCATTTACGTCAAACGATCCGGGTACTGAAGCCCCCTCTATGGCCTCTTTCCTCCCGATCAAACCCTCTCTCCGGTTATCACCTTCTGATTACTCACTGCTTTTTGCGCCACGAAGGGATGAGATGTTCCAAACGACGGGCGGTCGGCCTGGGATACTGGGTTCTTTTTCCTACTACTACTGCTATTGATGCGTGAAGGTGTTCGGGGGGGGGGGAAACAGGAGCCTTCTCCCTTTCTTGCGATGGGTCAAACAAAAATTCCCTTTTCCTTCGAACTGCAAGTACCCGAAACCACCACCACTACAAAGTACAACGGGCTGGGAAAGACTCTTTAAAAGGTTTGGCGGAGGAAATCATGCAGCGGTTCTTTTATTCTCGCGACCTGGTTTCTTTGTCTTACGCCTCAGTAGTCCATATTTCTTGATACCTCTGGGACGAGGCGATGGTCGGGAAAGGGAAGCGACAGGAGCGATTTTTTTCTTTACTCTAGTTTAGGCGATCCTCCACCTTGCTCTCCTTCCTGCCTTAGCCCTGGGCGCGGCGGCGGAAAGCAAAAAAAGAAAATAAAAAGCGCTTGAAGAGTTTTTTGCGTCAACTAGCTGGGTAGTCCCGGTACCTGGCTCCTGCTTCCTTCGGTACGTGCCTGGGCTAGAGCGGCACTACTTCACGAGCGAATACAACAAATGCTTCAGGCAGCCTCGGTCTTCGGTCGAAACCAAAAGCGCGTAGTAGATCACAATCAAGCAAATCCTTAGCCCTCGCAGCGCTAAAACGGGGAAGTCGGGAACGCGGAACCTCGGGAAGACAGAGAGCAGGTAGTACCAATTTTTTTCTTTATCGACGCGTGATTATCAGCGGTATCACTTATCAGCCCGCCCGCCCCCACTATCAGCCAATCAATCGGAGATCTACTAGGGCGCCTGATAACGCGATATGATAAAGAATGGTGATAAGCAAGCGCTGCCAGCCCATGGATTTAGCGAGCTGGAGCGCGACCGTCTGGAGCGCACGTACGTGCACCTCGCGGATAGGCTTCGACGGCTTGTTGCGAACCCGTGCCTGTGCCTGACTTGGCCTACCCGCGGGCCGGGTGTCAGCATCGCATCGGGGCGGTGCTGATTGGTTGGCCTTACGGCTTAGGGGGCGGCGGTCTTTTTCTTTTTTCTTACTTGCTTTGAAAGCGTGTGGGAAATAGACGGCTTCTCATTCGCTAGAGTGAACGACGACCGGAGAAGCACTGACTTCCTCTTCTGGTGACGGCGTATTTTTCTAGACTGGTTTCCAACACGCAGTTGAGCTGGTTGGCAGCATATTGTGCTTGGGAAGAGGTGGCTGCATGCCCTATGTGCAGGAATGCACCCACGACACAACCCGGTCAGCAACATTCCGCTCGCATCACCACCATATCTGTAAGGGTCAATCCCGCAAACTGCACCATCAAATGTTCATATGTATGGTTCATCAATTCCATTATTGTAAATCTATCACGCACAGAAAGCATGTCCGAGAGGTTCTCTTGCGCCCCGTCCACACCGCCCGAAAGCGGCGAGATCGAGATTCTCTGAACGAGACGCCTTCTATTCTTGAGTCCCAACATTCCCCTTGAAAAGGAATGAGGAGATTGAATTGTTCTACCAACGCTCCGTTAGGGACCTCATGCTCTGTGGTGAGAGCAAGGCAGGCCCCTGCAGGACCCGAAGTCCTGCATCGCTGGGTGTGTATGTGGTCATGACAGATTGAGAAAGGCATTGAGAGAAAGAAAGGGACAGAAGAAAAGGTGAAGCCGGCCGATCATGTCTGGCCGGCGGCGATCTTTCATTTGTAAGAAAGCACGTTTGCGTAGACGACTCTCCATCGACTTACAGTAATTTCTCTTCTTCAAATCCTGCAAAGAAGCAATCAGATGTTCCAACGCCAGAGCGCCAACGCTAATGGGTGAGCAAGTCCTTCCCTTCCTAATATCGGCTTGCGTTTCTTTTCCGTACTTCCAATTTCCTGTTTTCCGAGATCAAGCAATAAAATACGAACCAGATTTGTGCTGAATTGAACCATGTACGCCCAATCAAATTTCCCATTTACCGATGAACCCGCCAGGCCATAAAAGCTCCGATCTCATGCATCGTGCCATCGACTTACCCCATGTTCTACCAGCCGTGCAAGAAGAGCTGGGACATGCTCTCGCCGTGATGGTTCCTGCGGATGGCTTCCGCAATCAGACTCTCAACGGGGATGATGGTAAGCTTGCTACAGCGAGCCTTCTGGTCCTCAGCGATAGGGAAAGAGTTGGTGACAACGATGCGCTCAATGCACTCGCATTCTTCCATCTCCTCGAGGCAGTCACCACCGAAGAGACCGTGGGTCGCCATGCAGTAAACCTTGGTGGCACCACCACGCTTCACAACCGTCTCAGCGGCCGCGATCCACGATCCGGCCTTGTCAATCATGTCATCGACAATGCACACAGGACGATCCCGGACGTTTCCGACGAGCGTGACAGTGGTCTCGAGCTCGGGATTCTTGAGGTCTTCTTCTTCCGCTTCAGATGTATCGCCAGCATCATGGGTACCACCCATTGGTTGAGCCAGCTCCGGTTCCTCAACTGAGCATGTGGACATCATGGAGTTGAGCATGTGCTCTGGCGGGTCGTCGTCATCCGAGTTGCTGCGGTGAGGTCTATTCTTGAAAGATACAGCCGACATGGCAGGAGAGGGGTGATCATCGTCAACAATGTGGCCATGGACCAGACGACCATGAATAACATCTCGAGCACGCTGTAAATGTCAGCCTCTATTGCAATAGAAACACGCAAGTACTGGAGCCTTACCTCGTCCGTGAATTCGTCTGCTGTGGGGTCATCAGGGGAGTGGCTGGCGCTAGGCGCCGTAGCTGTCCGCATCAGGCGTTTCCTAGGAGAATCGGGGCCGTCATCGGTGACAAAAGACTCAGCTCTTGTTGACTTTATGAGCGGGCTCGAAGGCACAGGGTTCACTGCGTTGCCATTGAGTTTGCGAGCCGCAGAGCTGGCCCTGCCGCGCCTTTTCCCCGGTTCCCCGTCTTTCTTCTCAGACTCGTCTTCCGCTTCTTCGGCGGCGTCCTCAGCAGCTGTGACTTGCACGGTATCGGTCAGGCAAATATTTGCCTCCGCATCGAACGATTCTTCGATCAGCCCTGGTGTCTCGTACGTGCCATCCATGCCTAGCCTCTCGAATATCGCGCTACCCTGTAGGCTCAGGCCCTCGCCACGGCCAGGGCGTCTCCTGTCGGTAGTAACAATACCGAAGCTGAGCTTCAACGCGTCGGCTAAGCTAGTGACACGCTTCGTACCGCCGGGATTCTTGGATACGACGACAGTATCTCTCCAGTTAGGCACATTATTGCGGATCCAGCGGGCCAGAAGAGGTTCGGCAACGAGGTTGTCGACAGGGCACTTGAAGAACCCCTGCATCTGCGAGGCATGCAGATCAATGGTGATGACGTGGTTGACACCAGCAACATGCAGCAAATTTGCAATCATGCGAGCGGTGATAGCGCCACGGTGAGACTTCTTCTTGCTCTGGCGGGAGTATGGGAAGTAGGGCATAACAGCTGTTGGGCCGGTCAGCATCATCGCGCATTGGGGTCGCGTGAGGCGCTGGGTATAGCGTACCGGTAATGGACTTTGCGGAGCCGCCTTTGCAGGCTGAAATCATGATGAGCAGCTCCATGACATTGTCATTGATCCTGTCACGGCGTCAGCGGGGCAAGGTTGACTCGGCAGGCAGGCAGCGTACTTGGTGCTGCCGCTCTGGACGATAAAGACATCCTGGTCGCGGACAGACGACTCTTGTGACTGATCAGCTCAAGCGCAGGGCAGACTTGCGCGTGAATACTGACGAATCTGCACGCTGGTCTCTCCGTTGCTGAACTTGCGCAGCTCGGCCTTGCCTGGGCGCTGGCCCAATCGGTCGCAGATGCCCTCGACCAGGGCCGGGTGCGACAGGCCCGAGAAGATCTGCGTCTGGCGCATGATGACGAGAGGTGCGCTCAAGGAGGTGGTTTCTGAGCGAAGGAAGCGAGGGAGCGTGAGGTGGTGAGAAAGAAAACGAAGGGCGCGGACTTTGCGGGGAGATGAATTTTTGGATCCGCTACGGCCAAGACTTTTGGGTACTCCTTCCGTCACCGACCTGAACCAACACCTCCTCCCGCTGCACATCACCCCGCCTGCCTGCCGCACCACGCGGTATGCCCATGTCGATCAGCTAATTGTCGCGCCAATCACACGCCCTGTCAACCTTCTATCTACCACCGTCTCGTGGCCACGTCAGCCAATGGCCTCGCACCTCGCGATAGCTAGATGAATAGACTGCTACATCAAAGACCAATACAGCTTCTTCCTCGCTTGAACACTGACTCTGACACCCTCGCAACTGACTAGTCCTCACATCCCGCCATAGGCCCAGCTCCACTTCCCACACAGCCACACTGCCACAAGCAGCATGCCGCCCTCGTCCTCCCTCACCCTCCGCCCCGCCCGTGCATCAGACGTCCCCGAGCTCCACGCCATCAACACGCACTTCGTCGAGAACACCGTCCTCACCTTCGTCACCACGCCCCTCAGCTACCCCGACTTCTTCTCCAAGTACCACTCCATCCGCTCCAGCGGCCTGCCCTACATCGTCGCCCTCGACGCCTCCGCCGACGACCCCGACGCCCCCATCGGCTCCGTCCGCGTCTCCCATTTTCGCGGCTCGCAGGCGGACGCCTACCGGCACACGGTGGAGTTGAGTCTGTTCTGCCATCCGGAGCATACTGGGAAGGGTGTGGGGTCGGCGCTGCTGACGCGGCTGCTGGACGTGCTGAGGCGGCCGGAGGAGTGGGGCGAGGAGTGGATTGGGAAGGAGTGGTGTAGGGATGACGTGAGGGTGCGGGAAGTGATTGGGGTTATGGCGGTGGATGACCAGAGCGAGTGGAAAGGCGGGCTAGGTTTAAAGGAGTGGTACGAGCGGTTTGGGTTTGAGGAGGTTGGGCGGCTGAGGAGGGCGGGGAGGAAATTTGGAAGGTGGTAGGTTGCCTGGGCTTGGTCTGGCTATGGAGTGATCGTGGACTGATATGAGCTACAGGATTGATACTGTGTACTTGCAGTTATCTGTATAGCGACTTTAGTGCTGGAGGAAGATGCTGTTGTTCGTAAAGATATTCATGCTCCGTAGGCCAAGATCTTCATCTCCTCAGCGACACTTTTCACAATGATTTGGCTACGAATGTATTGACTTGGGTGACTCACTTATTATGTCCTTTTGTGCTCTTTCAAAGCCTTCATAGTGCCGTGAGAGGGTTGACAAGCTAGGAATGCGTCATATTTACACACAAATTTGTGATGACAGAAGCGATGTCCCGTGAGCGTGTATTGTGATGGTAGTCTACAGCTCGGCGCCCAAAAGTACATGTCCGGCATTCTCAATTCGGAATTCTAGAAGTGATGTCTTAAACGCAGTTGAAGTGCTCATTCAAGCGAGATTTAGTAGATGGTTCAATGATAAGTTACATTTGCAAAGGGGGAAGATGTCGACTAACGATCCCATGCTCAAACCTACCATGCCTTCTCCCACGCTCTAACCCGAGTAGCTTCGACTTCAGTGCGACATCACATGGCATCGTATCAAGTTGCATCTATGTCCATCTCTTCCGACGTGGTCGTCGAAGGCGCGTTCTGTTCCTCGAATTCGAAGTTTTTGAATGAGTCCCAGAAGTAGAAATCTTCCTCGAGGAAGAGCTCTTTTGCCGAGATTTCTTCAACAATCGTCTCAAACTGGCCTGTGGCGAGCAGCTTTGGACGTCGCACAAATGCTCTGATCCTGCCCTGACAATCAAAACAGGGGAGATATCCGAAGGCGATAACTTTCAGAGCTTTGTTGGAAGCATTGGCTCTTTGCAACATCGTAGTGGCGGTGTGGTGCAGCCAAGGGTCATTTTCCCAGAACTTGCTAAGCTCGCACTCCGGAAGCAAAGAGGCGGGAATATACTGGTTCGACCGGAGGTTGCACAAGAGTCTGAGACGTGGTGCTTCCGCAATCATTCTCTACCATAACGTGTTAGCGTAATCACACACAGTCAACGATAGCTTCGTTTCGAGGACTCCGGGAAATGTTGTTACCAGAAACGTTTCCATTCTCTCTTCAGCCTTAAAGTAAAAGGATTTGTCGACGATGGGAAAGTTTATCCAAAGTTCCTCAAGTAATGGAAGTGTCCTGAGAAGCTTGGCGACCGGCTCGAAGTCAGGATAATCTTGGAATCTACCGGACATGGTCTTCCAGGCTCTGACGTCGAAGCATAGAGTGCGAATGTTTGGCACACCAGACCCCGTATTTTTGATAGCTCTGCCAAGTGTGCTTAGGCCATGGGCTTCGGTGCATACTGGAGGTTTGATGAATACTGGCGTCATGATCAGCCGCTCCAACATTGATAGAGTTGAAAGCAGAGCTTCCAAGTCGTCGATACCATCATTATAGCCATAGATACTGAGATTCTTTAACCTCGGGTCTTGTTCTTGGCAAATTTTTAACACGCCAAGGATGAAATCGGAGCCAGGCACAGACTCAATTATTAGTGTCTGAATGTTGGAGAAGTCAAGAACCAAATCCAGAAGCGCAAGGGCTTCGATAATTTCGGGTGCGCTCCCGTTGAGGTTCGAGAGTGAAAAAGAACTGAGTCCTTTCAGTCTAGTCCCTGCATTGTACAGGGGCTTTAAGATCTCGATGAGGGTAGAACATGAGTCCTTGATACCATTGATGGAAAGACTCCTCAGGTTTGTCGATTCGGCCATGATTGCTGCTAAGTGCTCGTTATCCTCAGTACTGTTGCAACTACAGCAGCTCAAGGTCAATGCCGTAAGCGCGGTGTAAGTCGGTCGTAATTGAAGAGCGTTGATTTGCATGTTGTATCGACAGCAAATATCAAGATGCTTCAGATTTCTCTGCCACAAGATGTGGCTCACAAAGAGTGAGGAGTCCACCACTTGACAACTCTTGCCAATTACCCGAATATCCTGGAGTTTGTGGTCGTTCATGTGGTAGAAGAATGAGCCCCAGTTGTATCTAGAAGGCATCCGGTCTCGGCGACGAATAACAGTGACATCTCGGATTTCTTCCAACCCAAGGTTGCCAGGATTCGAAAGGCTGTCGAAAGCGGCAGGTGACAGCTCGTCCTCCACGATGTAGACGTGCTTGTAGAGGGCGGCCAGTGTCAGGCGCCTAAGGTCTCGGCAAGTCTCGTTCAGGCTTTTAAGATCCCTTATGCGTGTAATCTGCAATAAAAAGAAAGGTAATATCTCGTTAGCAAGTGACAGCACTTGGAGGGTACAGGATTATGTGACCGCTTACGAAGCTGACTATCCTCTCTGCAATCTCATTGGGGATGCCCCCGAGAGCGGGTATCGTCGGAGGCGCTACAGTGAGCGAGGTGGCGAAATCCGTGGCCATCGCGTTGGGCGGTGTTGTTGAGCGTGCAGGCCGGGGCGTCCGGAAGGAAAACGGCGTCTTCTGTGAGGTGCCTCTACCTCCTCTGGCATTCGTTATCTTCTGCGTTTGGGGGGTGTAGGTTCCTGTCGGCCGGGGTTGTGGAGAGTGTAGGTCGTGGAGGATGGTATCTCTGAGAGGAAGAAAGATGTAAGGTCGCGTCGCGACGCGCGGGCGGCTCGGTTAGTGAAGACATGTTGGAGCTTTTGGGTACATGTTACCCGTAGAGGTGCGGAGGTAAGTGAAATGCATCGACTTCCTAAAATGGCAGCCAGTAGAGACGGCCTGCGGGCGTCACAGAAACACTCCTGTTGCGGATAGCGCAGACGAAGAAATCATTATAGATGAAAGGAAAAGCAAGAGAGATCCTTTGTATGCCACAACGTGAATGGCTCCTCAGCTATGTCCTTCCGTCTTGCGGCGCTACTGTCCTTGCCTTCTATGTAAGACCCGGTCATGTGGAAACAATAGCAAACTATCCAAAGACAGACTGGTAAGGTATTCTCACGCTGCTTCGCGATAGCTCACTGTACGGCCATGTGAGCGGTGCTACTAAGCACGACGAGCTTTCTGGGCGAAGCCTCCAAGACTCTTGGGCGCTGAGGGAGGCTAAGGTAGTGCTGCGGCTACACAAACGACAGCAGCCAATGGGGCATTCGATGACAACGAGCGACACGGAAGACGAAGTGGACGGGCAGGAGGCCAAGAAGTTCGGGAAAGGCGGCATGCGGTCCGCAGGACTGGAAGGGCTGGGACCACAGTTTACTCAATTGCCAAGGGCGTCGCGCTGAGGATTTATAAGAGAAACTGCGGCGCCAGGCCACGTCGAGGGTTTGGGGAAATTTTCCCCGGCAGCCTGGAGGCGCAGGCTGGGCGCAACGGGGCAGACGCTGGCCGACGGCGCCGCGGAGGAGCCGCGAACGACCCCATGGGGCAGCCAGGACGTGTAGAGCGTCGACAGCGCGCGCGCTCCCGGCGGCCTGCACGTCTGCGCCCGTGCGGTGACGTCGCGGGGAGAGATTGGGCGCGAGGCTCCGCCGGCCGGGGGTGGAAGTGCGTTGGCCGGGGCGGAGCGATTGACGTGTTTTGCTTGGCCTTAGCTAAGTAATGTTTGCCCCACCAAAATCGAGCGAGTCGCTGGATCGAAATTTCTGGTCGGACGTGGAATCTTCCTCTTCAGCCTTGTGCAGCCACACCACCCATACCACCCTCGCCCGGCTCCCTGCCTCGCGTATAAACAACGACTGCGACGCGCGAATTTCCTTCCAAAAAGTTTGTCGCGCCACGCCAACCACCCGCCCTACAACCTCGCGATCCCGTTCCAAGCACGAGTGACGCAACACCATGTCTGTCGTCGGAATAGACCTGGGGACGGCCAACACGGTTATCGCTGTTGCGCGGAATCGCGGTGTCGATGTGGTACGTCGCAGCCCAACGCGCTCGCTGCAGAGCGACCTGCCCGCTGACCGCTGTCCAGATCACCAACGAAGTCTCGAACCGCTCCACGCCGTGAGTCGCCGCGCCCACTGCCCCTCCCCCGCCATCCGCCAACCACCCGCTGACCGCACATAGGACACTCGTCGGCTTCGGCCCCAAGAGCAGATACCTCGGTGAGGCCGCGAAGACGCAGGAGATCTCCAACCTCAAGAATACCGTCGGCAACCTGCCGCGTCTCGCGGGCCGCAGCCTGAAGGACCCCGATGTCGCCATCGAGCAGGAGTACGTCTCGGCCCAGCTGGTCGACATCAATGGCCAGGTCGGCGCCGAGGTCCAGTATCTGGGCAAGAAGGAGCAGTTTACCTCGACCCAGCTGGTCGCCATGTACCTCACCAAGATCAAACAGACCGCCTCTGCCGAGCTCAAGCAGCCCGTCTCCGATGTGGTCATCAGCTGCCCTGCCTGGTTCACCGACGCCCAGCGCCGTGCCATCATTGACGCCGCCGACATCGCCGGCCTCAAGACCCTGCGCCTTATGAACGACACCACTGCCACCGCCCTTGGCTACGGTATCACCAAGCTCGATCTCCCTGGCCCCGAAGAGAAGCCGAGACGCGTTGCCTTTGTCGACATCGGCCACAGCAACTACACCTGCTCCGTTGTTGAGTTTAAGAAGGGCGAGCTGACCGTCAAGTCGACTGCCTACGACCGCCACTTCGGTGGTCGCAACTTCGACAAGGCCATCGTCGATCACTTCGTCGCCGAGTTCAAGGAGAAGTTCAAGATTGACATCGCCGAGAACCCCAAGGCCCGCGTCCGTCTGGCCACTGCTTGCGAGAAGCTCAAGAAGATCTTGTCCGCCAATGCTGGCGCTCCCCTCAGTGTGGAGTCCATCATGAACGACGTTGATGTTCGCGGTTTCATGAAGCGCGAGGAGCTCGAGGAGCTCGTCAAGCCGCTTCTTGAGCGCGTCACCAAGCCGCTTGAGCAGGCGCTCGCCGAGGCCAAGCTCAAGCCCGAGGATATCGACGCGATTGAGATGGTCGGCGGCTGCACCCGTGTCCCCGCGATCAAGGCTGCTGTTCAGAACTTCTTCGGCAAGGGTCTATCGTTCACTCTGAACGCCGACGAGGCCATCGCTCGCGGTGCTGCCTTCAGCTGCGCTATCCTTTCCCCCGTTTTCCGTGTCCGTGACTTCTCCGTCCACGACATCGTCAACTACCCGATCGAGTTCACCTGGGAGAAGTCCCCCGACATTCCCGATGAGGACACCAGCCTTACCGTCTTCAACCGGGGCAACACCATGCCTTCGACTAAGATTCTCACCTTCTACAGGAAGCAGGCCTTCGATCTGGAAGCCAAGTATTCCAAGCCCGAGATGCTCCCCGGCAAGATGAACCCCTGGATCGGCCGCTTCTCTGTCAAGGGTGTCAAGGCGGATGCTAAGGACGACTTCATGATCTGCAAGCTCAAGGCCCGGTTGAACCTCCACGGTATCCTTAACCTGGAGCAGGGATACTATGTTGAGGATATGGAGGTGGAGGAGCCCATCCCCGAGGAGAAGAAGGATGAGAATGTACGTGAGCCGCTTGATTCTGTTGGTGTTGGACCTCTCAGCCAAAACTCGGAGATTCGAGGGTCTGTTCGCACGAACGACTCTCCTACCCTCCGTAAGGCAAAGAGGGCCAAACACTCGTCTTTTACGCGTCCTTCTTTCCCGTCCTCCCCTTCACAAGATGGTCTTATTGTAGATGCCTCTGAACTAACCAGTGTACAGGCTATGGACGTCGATGCGAACGGCAGCGCTGACGCGAAGCCCAAGACTCGCAAGGTCAAGAAGCAGGTCCGCAAGGGAGACCTTCCTATCGTTGCCGGCACCGCATCGCTCGAGCCATCTGCCAAGGAGGCCGCTACTGAGCGCGAGGCCGCCATGATCATGGAGGACAAGCTCGTTGCCGACACTGAGCACATGAAGAACGAGCTTGAGGGCTTCATCTACGAGCTCCGTGGCAAGATTGACGAGCAGTACGCCGAGTTTGCCAGCGACGAGGAGAAGGAAAAGCTGAGGGCTAAGCTCGAGGCTTCCGAGGTGAGTTCCCACTATTTGCCATTTGTTCACAGATAACTAACGATGCTGCAGGACTGGCTCTACGAAGATGGCGAGGATGCCACCAAGGCCGTTTACGTCGCCAAGATCGAGGAGATCCGCGCTGTTGCCGGCCCCATCGTCCAGCGCTACAACGATAAGCTCATGGAGGAGCAGGAGGCCAAGAGGAAGGCCGAGGAGGAGGTCGCAGCTGCCAAGCGTGCGGAGGAGGAGGCCAAGAGGAAGGTTGAGGAGGAGAAGAAGAAGGCTCAGGAGGCCGAGAAGGCCGCACAGCAGGCCGAGTCCAAGGACGCCGAGATGGCGGACGCGGAGAAGCCTGCTGAGGGCGAGGAGGCAAAGCAGTAAAAAAACCAAAAGTAAGCCACGGTCGTCGGTTTGGTATGATGCATGAGGGAATGATGCATTACTGGGTCGTTGGGTGGGCTTGATGATTGATTCCTCTATTCCCTACTTCTCTTTTTCCAGTTTCTTGACATGCTAGTTCAGGATCGATGCGGTACTCGGACACGGCACGGGTTTCATGATAGATCGATTCTATAGAGACAACGATGGGTAAAATAACGACTTAATTCTGGTGATCTGTGAAATTAGTGGAGCTGATATCCGGTGAATACTTTCATGATGGTAATATCTGCCATTCGTTTTTTTTTCCCAACTACAACTCTGAGTTTAGTGCTCGTTCACCAAACTTGCTCTCACCTGCTGATTCTTTGTAGGGTGAAAGGTGAACCACGGTGGTAGTTCACCGCACCCGCGTCCACCCTTCCTCTGCCCCTCAGACAAAAAACGAGAAAAAGAACCCACATCTTCGTCATGGCCTTTCCCACTCTGATGTCATTCCCCACCCCAGCCAACCGTCCTTTCGGTGGTCCTTCCGACTCCCGATCGCCCCCTTATTGGCCCGGAAACACGGGCCCATCCATCACAGGCACCCGACGAATCTCCGACATCCTAAGAAAATTCTTCGACTTCCGCTCCACCACCACCAACGCCTCCGAACAAGAGATTGTGGTTAGTCAGTGACGTTGGACGACGGTGGAGTTTCATTCAGGTTGCGATCATTGCTTATACGGGGTCTGGGGTCCATCGATGATGTCTTTTAGTATTAAGATACAATGTCCAGCAAAGCTCACGGATTCTAATCTGATATCAAAATCTGTATGGAAACCTTTTACTTCGATTTTGAATAATTTGTGCAGAATATAAGAGTCCAATTTAGAGATTTTCCCACCCTCGCTTCCCCGGATTGATTTTTCTTTCCAACGGGGCTCAAGCTGAATAGTAGTGCAAGGTATATTTGCTAGTGTACCCTTTGCTCAGCAAGGAGGCAAACCATCAACTCGTGAGATTTTGCATCTAAGGAACCTTTAGTAATTAAAACTCGAAAAAGACCCTTTTCAGCAAGTAACAGGTACCTGGTCGGGGCTGCACCGGGGTGCGGTAGCGCCAAGTGACATACGCAAGGCTGCTCGAAACAATGCCGGCGATGAACGACACAACAACTCCAACGATGTTGATCTCGTCGCTAACAGATAGAGAACGGGATATAGGAAGCATTGCTCTGCCACGATCCACATGTTCAAGTTCAGCGAATGAGCTGCAAGGAAGAATGCAGCGGTGGTGGTCATACCAGGCTGTGTCGAAAACAAACATCAGATGTGTCTCAAGAAAACAAATACGTACGCGAAGAAGAGTAAAGAAGAATAGAAGTGGTGTTGCAATTAAAACGTTGTTCTGAGTAAAAAATGGGTGGAAGATGGGAAGTAGATGGACTTTTGCGGGGCAAGCCAGATACCTGTTTTCGCGGTCTTCCGTTTTACCTTATACCTCACCTCCGCAGATACTGGCAACGCGGGGTATGACCAATGGCCCTTGGAGAGAACGTTCCGGGCCACTCAGCCACCGCCCGCTCATCCAACCTGTTGCAGGATTGGTCAACCTTCTGTCACGGCATGCAGCTTACAGTGACGGCCCGACAAATGAGGTTCCTCACCGGCCCATGAATCCTTGTTGTAGGTCCACATGTTGTCAAGAGTACGTACCCAGAGAACGACAGACATCAGGCTGGAATTGACCTTGCCTAGAAGGGCGTAGTCAGGTATCAGTCTTCTAATGAAGTGAGACGAAGTCTCATGCTTGTACCCAGTACATCATGATGGAGGGGTAAGCAGCATGGCGGTTTGTGCCGAACACCTGCCACGCCGTGCAGGTAGGCTTGTCACGGATGACATGAGAGGCCGACTTGTCTGAAAGCACCTGTATGCTGAGCGGGAAAGAGCATGGTATCTACATCACATGCAAATAAGTATTTTCAGACCGGCCAACACTGTCATGATGACGACGTGGCACAGCCGTCCGCCGCACCTCACTCAAATCACACGGAAACGCTACGTCGTCCTGCAGTTCGTAAGGCCTTCATCACATTACGTTTGGTACGTCTATCCTCTCAACACCTCACAGCGCCTCACAGCCCTCCGCCCTCAACCCATTCGTCCTCTGAAACTCCACCCTGCTCTCCCCCTCCCCCTCGCCCAGCACGACATCAAACGACGTGCTCCAGCTCTCCGACGCCAGCTCCGTCGTGCCCTTAAAAACCACCCACTCCCCGAGCGCCTCCCCCTCCACCATCTCCACGCGCTCGACGTCGATCCGCGGCACCGCCACGCCCACCCTCTCCACCTTCCTCGCCACCTCCACGCCCACCTTCTCGCCTGCCCTCTCCCTCCGCACCGCCGCCACGACCGTCAGTGGCCCGCTCGCGCCGCTAGCCGTGTCCAGGCACGACTGCGGCGCCTGGTGCAGGACGTCGTCGACGAGGGGGAAGCCGTGGCCGGCGTTGTCGTGTACGGCGGCCGCGCCGGTCGAGACGCGGACGACGGTGACGTTGAAGGCGGCGATGGAGGAGGCGGCCGGGAGGGTGACGGAGAACTCGTGCCACGCGAAGACCTCGCCGAAGAGGCCGCTGCTGGTGCCGAGCTTGTAGGTGGCGCGGGTGGTGGGGATGGTGGTGTTGAGGGTCACGTTGGACGCGTGGCGCGGCGTGTAGGTGAGGTGGACGGATTGGTCGGCGTAGGCGTCGAAGGTGGTGAGGACGCGGATGCGGCCGGTTAGGGTGAGGTGCGTGGCGTTGGTGAGGGCGAAGGTGGTGATGTAGGGTTTGATGGGCGAGGGCTCGAGGGGCTCTGAGAGCGTGACGCCCGCCGGGACGGTGTCGATCATGCGGGCGAGGATGGAGGCGCAGGAGGACTGGAAGGTGGCCGGGTCCGACAGGGTGTGCATGGTGGCGTTACCGTCGGCGCCGAAGACGCGCTTGTCGGAGTTGTTGGTCTCGTTCTTGCCGGCGACGAGGGGGTTGGAGGTGTTGCCGGAAAGGTACTCAGTGACGACGGCATTGTCGAAGGAGTGGAAGGAGTCGTCGTTTTCGAAGTGCTCGAAGTTGGTGGCCGAGTCGTTGAAAGTGATTTCAGGAAAGTCAACGCCGTGGACACCGCCGAGGGTGTGGCCGCAGGCTACCATGGTGATCATATCACCTGTGAGGTGTCAGTACCCGCAAAATTGAGACGGCTTTAGATCGGACAGAATCTGGAACGAGATGGGAGCTTCGGAGGGAGTATGGTCAGAGACTTACTGGTATTGAAGCCTGCCTTGGCAAAGATGTTAGTGTGTGTATCAATGTCCTGGTCCGGCTTTGGAACACCGAGCGGTCCGGCTTCAGTTGCATCCACACGACCAGCGCGGAGAGGGATCTGGAGGCCTCCGCAACTGCCGACAGCGACGACAGTGGAAAGAGCAATCAGGTCGGCGGCAGATGCTCTGATGTTGTAGTAATTGTTGGTGAAGCCGAAGGTGCCATTGAAAGCATCCCCGACGTTCTCGTCGCGCTCCGTCTCAAACATGATGGAGGCATCCAGACCACCAGTGGCGGCGGCGGCATCATGAGTGGCCATATCATGGTAGGCGGTGCGGACCCATTCGGCGGCTGTTTGGCGGGCTGTTCCAGCGGAGGAAAAGTCGCAGGGTGTTACTCCTGTGATGTGTCAGTTTGGGCATCTGGGTGTCTGTCGCCGGCTAGAAAATACCATCACGGAAACCCTCCCGAATGTAGCCAGACTGTAGATACAGCAGATCCTCCATGTAGTCATACTTGGAAGGCCAAACATATTCGGCGGCCGACGGCAGGGATTGGAGCAGGCCAAGCCCAGCAAGAGCGAAAGTCTTCATATTAATGGATGGTATATCCAAACGAGCGGACCGAAGACAACGCAAATGGGTGAAGCGAATGACTGGTGGGAGGCAGCGTGCAGCGCAGAGCGGGGGAGGAAATCCGGCCTTTTAATTCATTTTCTCGGCCGTGGTCCCTACCACGAAGTTTCAGGAAGGAGGTGTCAATACGGGCCTTAGAAAGTGGGCTTATGGTGTTCTCGTATTTAAAGGCTACATGATTGGCCGAGGCGCCGGGTTGTGCTGTCAAGGGTGACATCGGTTGTGCTTCTGTCGTCGAGGCCGGGAACCATGCCGCTTCGGACCGCTCGCGCTGCTGCGCGCTGGAAATAGACAGGCGGTCGGTGGAGATGGGAATGGCGGGCATGGGAATCGCAGGTTAGGCTCGGGATAGATGAGTCGGCCCGTCCGCACGAGTCACCTGGATGCGACTTAAGAGCCCCAGCGCGCGCGGTTGGCAGAGGAAAAGGGACCGCGTTGAGCTTAGATCATCGCAGCGTGCGGAGTGGTCGAGGCGCGGTTTCAAGGAGTCCCTGTCCACGTGGTAGGGCGGCCGGCCGGGGTGCAGCGACAAACACGGCCGTTGCTGGGCGACGCGAAGGGGAGCGGCGTTCAGCCCTGCACTCAGGCACAGGGAAAAAACAGCGGAGGACCGGGTGTGGGCAGAGTCAGAGGAGAGTCGCGGCGGGCGGAGCGGCGGGATCGGAGGCTTGGCGCATCTCATCGGGCAGCTGGCAGAAGCCCCCCGGGGGTCAGCTAGTCGTCCTCCGCAACGCCGCATCACCGCAATCGATAGCACACCCACCCCCCACTCCGCACCACACCATCGCCGCTATGTCTGGAGCGAAGCGGATAGAGCAATGGGAGGTTGAGCGCTACTGGGAAATCTTCGCCTCCCTGTCCGGCGGCGGCCAGCACCTGGACGGCGCGCAGGCCGCCTCCGTACTCAAGAACAGCCAGCTGCGCGACGACCAGCTCGAGAAGATCTGGGACCTGGCCGATGTCGACAACGATGGCCGCCTCGACTTCGAGGAGTTCTGCGTCGCCATGCGCCTGATTTTCGACCTCGTCAACGGAGTACGTCCACGCCATCCGCCAGCCGCCGCCGTCGGGCACCAAGAGCGAGGGGGGAGCACATGCACGTTTGAATGCTGACACCGCGTCCCGCCGCGCAGGAATACAACGACGTCCCGCAGACTCTGCCCGACTGGCTCGTCCCCGAATCGAAAGCCCACCTCGTGCAGGCCACCCGCGCCATCTCCGGCGGCGGCCCCGAATTCGAGCGCGTCGAGGACGACGATGACACACCCGGCCTTAAGGACGGCTTCGACTGGTACATGTCGCCTGCCGACAAGCTCAAGTACGAGGAGATCTACTCGGCCAACAAGGACCACCGCGGCGACGTGACGTTCGACTCGCTAGCACCGCTGTACGACTCGCTCGACGTGCCCGACACCGACATCCGCAGCGCCTGGAACCTGGTCAACGTGCGCGGCCACGAGTCCATTGGCAAGGACGCCTGCCTCGCCTTCCTCCACATCCTCAACATGCGCCACGAGGGCTTCCGCATCCCCCGCTTCGTGCCGCCCAGCCTGCGTGCCAGCTTCGAGAAGGGCAATATCGAGTACAACATCGACCGCGTGCAGAGCCCCGCCGGCCGCTGGGCCGTCGACCGCAGCGACGACACCACCACCGGCCGCAAGGCCCGCTTCGGCGACACCTACCTGAGCCGGCTGGGCGTGGGCGACAGGGGCCGCTACATGCCCAAGGGCACCGACTTCGGCAGCGCCCACACCACCGAGGACTGGGAGGAGGTGCGGCTGAAGAAGCAGCTGCGCGACCTGGACGACAAACTGGCGAACGTGGAGCAGACGATGAAGGCCAAGGGCCGGGATCGCCGCGAGGACAGCAAGCCCGCGCTGGTGAAGCGGGAGCTCGAGCAGCTGCTAGAATACAAGCGCCGGCAGCTGCGCGACCTCGAGCTGGGCGAGGGCCAGGCCAAGGAGGGCGCGAGCTTGAAGGGCATGCAGGACGAGATCCAGACGGTCAGGGAGCAGGTGGAGGGGCTGGAGCAACATCTGCGGACGAGAGAGGAGGTGCTGGAGGATCTGAAGAGGCAGATAGAAGAGGAGAAGCGGAGTTGAGCGATCGGGCTGGGTTCGGCATTCGCCAGGTAAAGACTGTATAGGGCATAATCGGCGTTAATTCTACATGATCCGCATCTTCGGGCGCTGGCAATGGTGTGGTTCTGCGGTGGGCGGTCGCCGATATGTGCATGAGGGTTCTAGGTCGACCGCCACGGCTTCTGGCCCGCTCGCTTTGGCAAAGACCAGGAACGGCGCGCACATGGCCTTGCGCCCTAAAGCGATTGAGCCCAATGGGGAGGCGGGCTCGATGCGGCTTGTGGATCCAGTGGCAGACGATCGCCAAGCCTTCTCGCTAATCTGCGTCGCGTCTCCCGCGATTCGTGACGTCGACGCGTCTGCCGCCTGGAGGTCATTAAGCCATTGGCCACTCGCTCTGAGCCGTGTCCGGCTTCATTCCTCCCACCCTCACGATTCCTTGCGCGACAGTCGACGCGTCTCTCTGCCAATCCTCCACGGTCGCTCCCGTCTGTTTGCGCCGCGTCAAGGCAGCCGGCGCGCCACCCTTGTCCGTCGCCACCCGCAAACGCGCTGAAAATGCCCTCCGCAACCGCCGCAACCAACGACTCCTCCCCCACCGATCAATCCACCATGGATCCCGCCGTGTCGGACGCGATGCTCAAGGAGGAGGAGAAGATGCGCCAGGCGCGCGAGAAGACCGACCTGGCGCGCGAAAAGGCCCTCGCGAAGGACCGGCAAAAGGACATCGAAGGCGGCTCGGAAGCCGTGGATACGAAGTTCAAGGCGCTGGAGTACTTGCTCAGCCAGAGTAAACTGTACAGCTCGATCATGCTGGCGCAGATGCAGCGCCAGGAGGAGGAAGATACGGCCAAGGACGAGAAGGCCCAGAAGCGCGCCCAGCAGCGCGAGGAGAAGGCCGAGAAGGTGGCCGAGGCTAGCCAGAGGCGGGCGACGAGGGCTAAGGTGAACAATGCGGCGGATGATGAGGACGAGCTTGCGCCGAAGGCCGAGAAGAAGCTTCCGACGCGCGGTAAAGGCAAGCCGAAGAAGGCGGATGGGAATGGGAAGATATCGTCTTATTTCAAGAAGGAAGATATCGAGGCGAAGGCAGGGAAGACGAGCGTGTCCGACGCCCTGCAAGAGGCGGCTGAGGCGGATGTCAAGACGTCGGATGTCGGTATTCAGAATCTGCGCTCGGCCCGCCAGCCGAAGCTCGTCACTGGCGGCACGATGCGGTCGTATCAGCTCGAGGGTCTGGAGTGGCTGACTTCTCTGTATGAGAATGGCCTCAACGGCATCCTTGCTGATGAGATGGGTTTGGGCAAGACTATCCAGACAATTTCTTTCCTCGCCTTTCTTCGGGAAAAGGGTGTTTACGGACCCTTTCTGATCGCTGCGCCCCTGAGCACGACAAGTAACTGGGTGGAGGAGGTGCAGAAATGGGCACCTACCATACCAGTCGTGCTCTACCATGGCAACAAACAAGACCGCGAGCAGATCCGGACGAAGAAGTTGAAGAACCGGGGCTCTCCTCAATTCCCCATCGTCATCACAAGTTACGAGATCTGTATGAACGACCGGAAATTCCTGGCAGGCTTTGGATGGAAGTTTATTATCATCGACGAGGGCCACCGGATCAAGAACCTCAACTGTCGTCTCATCCGCGAACTTCAATCTTACCAGTCTGCGAACCGCCTGCTAATCACTGGCACGCCTCTGCAGAACAATCTCCAGGAGCTCTGGTCTCTCCTTCACTTCCTCATGCCTACCATCTTCGACAAACTGGAGTCTTTCGAATCATGGTTCGACTTCTCCGCCCTGAAGGACCGCCAGGGTTACGAGCAAATTTTTTCGGAGGAACGCAAGCAGCGGCTAGTAGCCAGCCTACACGCCATTCTCAAGCCATTCCTGCTGAGAAGAGTCAAAGCCGACGTCGAGAAGTTAATGCCACGGAAGCGGGAGTACATTCTCTACGCACCACTTACGCCAATGCAGCGCGAACTGTATCAAGCCATTCTTGATGGAACCAGTCGACAGTACCTAGAGGACAAGGCAGTCGAGCAAATGAGTAGCAATGCCGGAACGCCCCGCAGCTCTCGTAGCGCTACAAGCCTCAAGCGGAAAGCCCTTGGCAGTGGCGCGGCTACACCGATTAAGAGCACCAAGACGAGCAGGGAGGCGACACCCGCTTCTGCACCAAGCAGTGGCCGTGGCCGACGACGCACGGCTGCTGGCCGCAAGACTTATGAGGAGGTCAGCGATGCGCAATACTTCCGGCAGATAGAGGCAGCGGAGGATTCAGATGCCACGCCGCAGTCTCGCTCAACCCCTGATACTGAAGCGGAGGAAGAGGACATCCGCGCCGCTACGCTTGCCATGGCCAAACGTCAAATTGGTGCCAAGAAACTGCAGAACCCCGTCATGCAGCTCCGGCTCTGCTGTGACTCGCCCTACAACTTCTTCAGCCCCTTTGTCGACCCTTCAACTGGCGAAGAAGGTCCTCCTGACGAGACTCTTATCTCG
This sequence comes from Neofusicoccum kwambonambiense, assembly GCA_009829855.1. Lineage (NCBI taxonomy): Eukaryota > Fungi > Ascomycota > Dothideomycetes > Botryosphaeriales > Botryosphaeriaceae > Neofusicoccum > Neofusicoccum kwambonambiense. Next base: position 4,422 of record RKSS01000107.1, on the reverse strand, counting down.
ACTTCCGGAAAAATGTTGCTGCTCGACGCATTGCTGCCGAAGCTGTTCGCTGAGGGCCACAAAGTACTGATCTTCAGCCAATTCAAGACGCAGCTCGACCTCCTCGAGAGCTACGCCGAGGAGTTACGCGGCTGGCGCACCTGCCGCATCGACGGCAGCGTGAAGCAAGAAGACCGACAACGGCTCATCAAAGCCTTCAACAAGCCCGCCGCGCCAAAGAGCACCGCGCCCAAGCCCTCCCGCCGCCCCAAGAAAAGCGCGCCCCGGCCCCCCAGCCCGGACGAGCTGGCGGCGGACGCAACGGAGGCGGAGGGACAGGAGGACGCGCGGCCGGCGAACCTGTTCCTCCTGTCGACGCGGGCGGGCGGGCAGGGCATCAACCTGGCGGCGGCGGACACGGTGGTGCTGTTCGACAGCGACTGGAACCCGCAGCAGGACCTGCAGGCGCAGGACCGGGCGCACCGCATCGGGCAGGCGAACAACGTGCTGGTGTACCGGCTGGCGACGCGCAACACGGTCGAGACGCAGCTGCTGGGCGCGGCCGAGGGCAAGCGCCGGCTGGAGAAGCTGGTCATCCGCAAGGGCGGGTGGGCGGCGCGCGACGCCGGCAGGGAGGAGCGCGAGGAGCTGGTCGAGCTGCAGCGCTTGCTGCGGAGGGAGGACGGCGTCGCCTGGGACGTCAAGGGGAAGGAGGGCCTGCTCGGCGAGGAGGAGTTGCGGATCTTGACGGATCGGAGTGACGAGGCGTATGAGAGGGCGGAGGAGGGCGTGGATGTCGGTGGGGATGGAGCGGTGTTCAAGGCGGTGGAGAGCAGGGGCGAGGGGGCGTTGTTGGAGGGGTTGAAGGCTTGAGGCGTGGTTGGTTGGCTTTTGGTGGAGAGAGATTTTGGGCAGCGAGGGCGTTTTTGTGTAGTGTGGTGTTTAGGTAGTTGGAATTAGATGTTGTTATATATTGGCGTCGGGCTGTGCTGTCGGATGATCGGAAGGTGATTGAATACTTGGTCCAAGGTCCGCATTCGCAAATAGCCTCTCAGGATTTGCCTTTGTTTTGGCTGAACATATCAATCCACCTAATAAGTCACTTAGGACACTGCGTGCGGAATGAGATAGTTCTCCACTAGACAGCACTCCCGGTCCTCTGGTCGAAGGTGCGTCGTGCTGGTAGAATTTCGACAAGGCAACTAAATATATGCTGTGCATTATCACTGGTATCAAGAATCCTGCACACAAGGGCCCCGATTGTTTCTAGGTCCGATTAGCCTCATCGAAGGCTACTTCTCTCCGCTCTCGCGAAGGACATAATCAGTCTTGGCCCCTTCATGCAGGCTTGTCATTTAGCTGGTCGGACACGTGACCGGCCCATGAAAGGCCAAGGTACGGCTCTGAGGTCCATTGGCTGGCATGCTACGTGGGAAATGTGAGGCGAGGGTGTCGCCGTCGCAGCCGGCGGCGACCTGCAGGCTTCTACAGGTGCCACTGCTGTTTTTGGACGCGGCGTCGATTGTGCCGCTTACAGGTGCCACTGCTGATTACAGCTGCCACTGCTACTTTTGGACGCGGCGCCGATTGTGCCACTGATCCTGGTGCGGAAATAGGGATCTGATTCGTTCCTCTCATAGCTAAGCTGATGACCGCCTCCTCGCATATCAGACCGTTTGTTGTAAGATCCCCCAGGACGCGCAAAAAATTCCGCTTTTCCAGTTCGCACCAACCACATATAAGAAAGCCCAGATAACTCACAAAATGAAGTTCGCGTCGCGAATTCCACTTCAGAATCTATTGGAACTCCAACTTACCCTTCAAGTTCTCACAAACCTGTTTTGTGTGGCTTCAAAGAATTTTTATTTCTTTTTCTTTTTAAAGCGCAAAGTATTTTATCCCTTCCATATACGCCATAGTCGGGTCTCTACTTAATTTAACCAAACAGCCTACAATAATCGTCCTATTCAATGTCTGTCAGTGACATGATCAACATCATTGGCGTCGTCATCGCTTTCGTCGCTAGGATACTCTCCGTCAGCCTTGCCTACGTTACTTGGCGCTCTTACAGACCAGCGCAAACTCGTCAAGGTGCTTGAAAACACTTTACTCCCTGAAAGTAGTGGCTAAGTGCTAAGAGCTTATGATAGATCCGGAGTCCCATGAGCTGGTGTTCAGATTCGGAGTTGAACGGAGAGCTCGTTAGTGCTCTATTCTTACTGCAGAAACTTTATGAAATAGTTCCTGGGGGCTGGTTCCTTTTTGAATTGTAGCATACGCATAAACCGAGCCAAGCGATTGAAAACTCGGCCCCTCTTTTGCTGCTGTCCAGGAAGTTTCTCTCTGGGCTCTTGAACCTACAAATCATTTCTCCATCTCAAGCCAGGCACAGCTCATTTACAGAAAATAATTCAGCCATATTTGCCAAATTTTGACTTCTCTCAACCCATGGATCCTCGTCACGTTCAATTTGTATAAGGATATGAACAAAAAATTTTTTTTGACCACAGCTTCTTGAGGGCCGGTTTACATGAACAGACAAGATATGTATTCAAAGCCATTGCTTTGTAGATGATTTACATGTACAGTGTGTCCAATTCAAGCGTGTGCCAGAAATTTCAAGGAAAAGAGGGAAGTATTTCGCCATGATGTTGATATGCGTTGGAGTACTCTGGAGGTAAGGCGATGGGAGGTGGAAGGAAGCTCTTTACAACGTGCTTTTGCATCGCAGTAGTCGGATACTAGACGGAGAGTCATGTGATTCTGGCTTGGTTGATAGAGCAATCCCTGTCAGGAGTACATGACTCCCGGTTGACGTTAAGAAGCCCTTGATCAGAAATCTGATGAGGTCTTCCTTTGTTCCGAATGTCCGTGTGACTCCATAACCAATATATCTCCGATCAGCGCCAGATTCTGAATGGCTGCCAGACCATACAAAGCGGTAATGTTTGTTGAGACCCAGGGTGCTTCTTCTACCACCGACAATGCCCTACTATCATCAATTAACTCACTGCTCCATTGAGAGTCATCTCGGTATCCATCGCTGAACAAAAACTCCTTCCATGCACGCCGAGCCAGGGCTGGTTCTCCTAAACCTCTGCTGCCGTACGCGGTCAACCGCGAGTGTCCTTGCTGCAGCTGCAGTTTCCCGAAGCTCACTCCGAATCTCTTGGTCTGCTCCTCGGACGTAGCATTGAAGTATCGGCAATACTCAAGCCAGGCGTCCTTGAACCCAGCCGGTACATCAGTCTGCAGTGAATCCAAGAGCTCTGCGCAGATTTCAAAAAGACCGAACATGGCTGACAAATGCGAGACCTTCACCACGCCTCCATTTCTTGGATCCTCGAGCGGAGGGGAGATCTCACCGGTGAGCAGGTTATACGATACCTGGCCGGTAACGAAGCCATTCTTGAGAGCACCTATTCCGCTCATTGTGACAAGAAGCTTGCGTCTTGCATCCTCCCACCTTTCTCCCCTTCGCTCCCATTCGATGAACCACGCCGCAGCAAGCGCAGACCAATCCGTCCCCAATGATATTGTGAGCGCTCGCGGATTCGGTTTGTAAGTGTCTCGGTCTTTCCTGACTTTGCGATACGGGTCCAGTGTTAAGAATGTCTTCTCCGTCTCCAGTGTTTCCTCCAAGAGGTCTCCCGTCCTTTCATCTCCGCCGGAGAGGTAGTAGAAGAACTTCCGGTACAAGGCGTTGGAGATGCGGGCTTGCTTGCAACTGTCACTCCAGTGCTGTACACCGTGCCGGGTGCCCAGACCTTTGTACTTCCCCAGATGGTAGACGTCCACTTCTCCGGTGTGCTTGGTCAACGCTTCAGCCATGCGGTATACGTCTGCCCTGCCGGTGCGGAGGAAGTAGAGCCACAACCAGAGATCGGGAGACAGTTCAGAATTGTCCCATGCGTATCCACCCACATCGTAGCGCCAGGTGTGCCGGTCTGCGTCGTATGTGTGCATGATGTCGCCGTGATCCCAGAAACCGTACCACTTGCGCTGCTCTACTTGGCCTTTGTAGAAGTTGAACAGAAAGTCAAGCCTCCTCTCGACGTCTTGTTGAACACGACTGGCAGACAGGTTATGCGATGCAGGGGACCAATACGTCCCAAGCGCCCCCGTTCGGTATATCCTCTCCGAGTCCGCCACCAGCACCGGCGGGTTCCTCACATACTTCGTCAACTCCGCCAACCGCTCCCCTTCCGGCGTCCCCTCCGTCGCCAACAGAAACAACTCATTCGTCCTCGCTACCCCCTCCGGCGACCCCATCCCCTCCTCCCAATCCTCATACGTGACCCTCATCGCCTCCAGCTGCTCATCATACCCGCTCTGCCCCTCCCCGCCATGCCACGGCCTCACATCCATCGGCCCCGCCTCCGGACACCACAACCACGCCGTCACCTCACCCTCCCCCTCCCCCGCCCTCCCCTCCAACCCCGT